>JALPQI010005114.1:0-67893 GCA_025490895.1 Thaumatotibia leucotreta | reverse complement strand
GCTATGCCAACAAACGTTTTTAGGCTTCTTATCCATCCATGATACTCTTCAGGTATAATTCAGTATGTTTCAGCGGGGCAAAGTGCTTCTATGAACGGTTTGTCTGTGACTGGACCTGGTGTTTCAACGGCGGATAAAAAAATATAAGCTGTTATATGAAAGGCAATGAGGATGGTTGGTTTCCATGGTTTTGAGGATCCGCACATTGTTTTGCGTTGCCTATTGTGTTTGTGGTACTCATGCTTTGGTTAGGAGAATCAGTTTCAGAAAAGGACTCCTCCGATCTTGATGAATCGCAAATTGATATTGCCACCCCAATGCCCTATATTCTCAACGACAGTAATGGCATGTCGGACTTAAATGAGTCTTTTGTGGATTGTTGAAAAAAAAAACTGTTGTTGGAATCGATCTGTAACTTGATTTATTGTGCTTGCATTTTTTCCGGATGATGAAGCTGACTTATTTGGCAGTGACTGTTCGGGTGAGGAACCTGCATGTGTGCCGCATCCTGGGGAAAACTGCGAAAGTTTTGATGAGTCGCGGATTGATATCGCCGCCCAGATGCGCGGTAGTGGTGGTAAGGGGACTCAAGTGGGTCTTTTACAGATTGCTTGAAAGTGGTGTTATTGGGATGAAGTTGCTTATACAGGTAATTTATTCTGCTTTCGTTTTTTTTCAGATGATTGAACTGAGGATCCTACTTGCGACTGTTTTGCCAAAACAAATGGATTTTGACTCGGATTTTGCTACTGAGGGTCCAAATGTTTCATCCAAACAGGAAGATTTTTTTATGGAGCTGATTGATGAAGTTTTGGATCGAGTTTGGATTGCTGTGGAGGATGACTATTCAGCGGGAGCTCCTTGTGTTCCTGATACAGATTTGGAGAGCGATGCAACTCGGCGAGATGATTCTGGCCGTGACATTGTTGTTCCTGAGGGTCCCGGTCCAGGGAAGCATCGGGAGCGTTCCTTGCCGATGCTTGACGGTGTTGGTCTTTCTGGTCAAGGTGAATGTATGGAGGGAGCTTCTTCTTGCGTTTCGGATTCCGAAGACGATACATTGAGGGTATTGGAGCCGACTGACTCTGGCCACAGTGACGGCATGATCCGTGAGCGTTCCGCTGCTTGTTCGCAGGTGGAAGGCGCTGTTGACTTGATTTTGGACAGTGTTTTGGATAGGGTTTGGGATTGTGTCGGGCCCCTGAAGCGACGTAGGCAGGCTGAGCTGTCTGAGTGGAGGGTGGATATCGCTAAAAGGCGAAAGCTGCTAAAGTTCCAAAGGAGGCTTCAAGGATCGAGGAGGTTCCAAGGAGGTTTTGGAACTTTAGCAGGACGTTTAACGCCTTGGGTTATATAAGGTAGCCTTTCCATTTTTCGCTTTTTAGCGATATTTACTTTCCGTTCAGATGGCTTGGCTTGCTTGCGTCGCTTCAGAGGTTTGACGGAATCCCAAACTTTGTCTGAAACATTGTCTAGAATTGGGTTAGCAGTGTCTTCTGCTTGTGGGCAGGCACCGGAGCGTTCGCGGATCATGCCGTCATTGTGGCTGGAGTCGGTTGGTTCTGATAATTTTAATGTATCGTCTTCGGAGTCTGGAACGTGAGAGGAGGCTATTTCTGTACATTCGCCTTGACCAGAGGAACTGGCATTGTCGGGTGTCGGCAGGGAGCGTTCCTGGTGTTTCCTTGGACTGGGACTTTCAGGAATGATGGTGTCGTGGCCGGAGTCATTTCGCTGAGGTGCGTCGTTCTCTGGGTCTGTGTCGGGAGCGCAGGGAGCTCCCGCTGAATGGTCATCTTCTGCAGCGGTCCAGGCTCGATCTAAAGCTTCATCAATCAGCACCATAAGGGGGTCTTCCTGTTTGGATGAAACATTTGGACTTTCATTGGTGAAGTCTGGGTCGAAATCTATTTGTTTTGGTGAAATAGTCGTGGGTGGGATCTTCAGTTTAATCATTTGAGGAAACCGAAGGAGGAATAAATTGCCTGTATAAGTGGCTTTGTCCTAGTAACGTTGTTTTTGAGTGGTCTGTAAAAGACTTGCTTGAGTCTTCTTACTATTATGATTGTGCATTTGGGCGGTGATATCAATTTGCGATTCATCGGAATTGCGAGGGTCCTTGGGATGTGGCACATGTGTGGGATCTTCATCCGAATGGTCACTGCCCGGTGGGTCAGTTTCATTATCTGGAAAGAATTTAAGCATGATGAACTGAGTTACCGATTGATCCTAACAATGGTTTTTTTTAGTAGTCCACAAGGGACTTGCTTGAGTCTGGCATGCTATTGTTGTCGTTGACAATATAGCGCATTTGAGTCATTTTCTGAAATTGTTTTTTTTTAATTGGAGTGTGAGTATCACAAGCACAATAGGTAGTAACGTGGGACAGTGTGCGGATCTTCAAGGCCATGGAAGCTTACCATCTTCATTGTTTTGCATGTAACAGCTTACATTTTTTTCAATTGCCTTTGAAGCACTGGGTCTAGTCATGGACAAGCTGTTCATGGAGGCACTTTGCCCCGCTGAAACGTAAAAAATAATCAATATTATTTAATCAAAAGTACTAATCACAACTACCTTTTTATTATTTTTATCGTAAGAATCACTCAAAGTCGCGAAGTCTCATTAATCGTCAGTGCTAAAACCCGATAAGTTCGCATAAAACAACAACAATTATTTTCATAGTCAGTGCTAAAACCCGATAAGATCAAATAAAACAACAACAATGCTTTTCATAGTCAGTGCTAAAAACCAATAAGTTCAATAAAACAACAACAATGCTTTTCATGGTAACGGTTAGGTACAATAGCTTACATTAATTGTTACTTGAACTCATTACTATAAACACGGTGTGTAAAATATGACAATTCTACGTTTATTCTACGTTAGAAAAGTAGATTACCTGTTTCCATCTTAGGTATTACTGCAAGCTAGGTAGTTGCACTAAATTTCTGCCTCGGTCACCCATCACACAACTTTGAACACAATCATTCACATCCTTCTTTAATACAATACACGCCTTTTTAACAGCTATTTTCAATTAAATATGCAACGTCGCAGCGGTGCGCTTGCGTTCGTGTCGCTACTTGTCAAGGCTGCGCATGATCATGGGGCCGTCGAAAAACTTATAGGGTTCTTCCCTGGACATATTTGAAAGAAATTTGTTAAAGGCCTCTTGCGAGAATCCGATTACTGGACTTAACAAAATATTATATTAGAGAATTGTTTCAAATAAGTACTATAAGTTTATTTGTTGGGTTCTCTTTGAATAAATTTGTATGTGCAATAAATGATATCGTAAAAGTAGAATCTAACAAATGCTTTTAACGTATTCTAATTCGTAATAAAATCCTTTAAAGTTTGCAATCGTAATGAGGTGAGACCGGGTAAGTAACAGTAACTGGTTCTACATTGTGTGTTTAGTTTGATTAGGTGTAAATATCTCGGCACTAAATACCAATAAATATACATTATGTGGTTCTTCCATTAAGTAATAAATAAAAATGAAGTCTTAAATGTAGTTGTAGTATTTAATTTTGAATTAATAGTTGAAATCAAGTACTTATTGGGTTATTTACTCGGCATATTTCCGTGATACATGTAAAATCAGCTTATCTGATATTACCATTAGATTGACCGATACTGAATCATTCTAAAACTGTTTTTACTTTAAAATCTCACTTTTTGTCACTTATCGGGTTTCACCAGGCAACCCTCGATATCAGAATTAAATTTGCTGATGGTAGGACCTCGTGCAGGGTACGCCCGGATAGCTATCACCGTCTTACCCGTAAACCTGCCGCTAAATAGCAGTGTTTGCACTGCTGTGTTTCCGTTTGGGGGTAAGATAATCGGTGTAATTACTGGCATAGATAGAGGCAATCCATCTAAGTCCTCAGGGTAGGCAGCTCATAGGATTTTCTGATCGCTATGTCCATGGGCCTGAGTTCCTGCTTTCCATCAGGTGGGCTGAGAGCTCAGTTGTCTACCTTCGTCACATAAAAAAAACAAGATTATTTGCTTGTCATCGCTTAGAAATGTTACGAGTAGATGCCATCTTTATATTTATTTAAGTCAATCAAAGCGGTTTTTTTCGTGTGGGCAATGTTACCTGTTAGGGCTAATGTAACGCGACTTTACCGGTTCCATATTTTACATTATTTCAATACGTAGGTATTTAATGTGTATTATGTATAGGTCAGTCACCTTTGTTTCGTTGTTGTGTCACGTCACCCAGGAGACAACAGTTGCATAGTTAGCTGGAAGAAATTATCCAGCACTCTCTAAAGATATGATTAGCAATGTACTGAGGAGAAGTTTCATAAGTTGCGAAACTTCTATAGAGAATGTTCTCGGCAATTTGAATGTTACAAGCAATTTAATCATGCCAAAACCTTTGTATACAATAGGTACATAAGTATAAGGTATATTTTATGCCTTGTTTACTCAACTCTGAAATACAATGTTCTTCATAACACTTTTGTATAAGTTCTCATGGAAACGTTCTCAATGAGAACTTACTCTTAAATTCTCATGAAAATTCTCGGAAATTTCCGAGTATATTCCCGCAATGTTCTGCAACTTGTACATTGCTAGTGACCCATGGAAAAGTCCCGTAACTGGTAACAAAATCAGTTTTGATAATTTTAATACTATAAATCGGTGATATTAATGGTGACCTCCGGTCTGGTCAAAAACCTTCATAAGACCACGACTATTCTGACAAGAGTGTACCGATGAAGAAGAAGAAGGAGAATGTACTTACCAACTAACAAAAAATAACGTATACAGGGTGATTGGTAGCCCGATGCAAAGCTTTAAGGTGAAGTAAGTATATACCATTTAGAACCATTTAAGCCATTGTTGTCTTTGACGAAGTCTGACTATTTTTATTTATTAATTTTTTGGTATTTTTGGCCATAAAAACCCAAAATTTGTAATGAACTGCTAATTTTTGACCAAGTTAAGCAATAAAAGTACTATTTTTTATTTAATTTAATTAAAATAACGTGTAAAAAATTTAAGAAAACATAATAAAAGCTTTTTTTTTTGTTAAAGTTTTTTTTACAGAATTTTGAAGTTCATGATCTAAAATGGAAAATGTCAAAATGCCATCTTTAACATCATGAAAAAAAAAATCTAAGTGTGATTTTTTTATTCAAACCTTTTAGAAAACATGCCTAATTATCGTTTTTTCATTTGAGATATCATTAACGCAGATATCTCACCATTTATTGAAATTAGGACTTAAAAACTAATTTTAGGGAGAAAATTGTGAACCTGAGATACAATAAACTTACCAACATTTTGTATGAAAATGTAAAAAAAAATTGATTTTCGAAATGGATGTACCGATTTCTAATACAGGAACCGGCATGGTTTTTCACTTTCCATGTTGTTATTTTTAACATAATTTCCAGCTTGGTTTTTTTAAACATTTTAAGATAAAATGCTCTTTACTACCTCAGGCTCTCAATTTTCTCCCTCAAATTAGTTCTTAAGTCCTAATTTCAATAACTGGTGACGAAGATATCTGCGTAATAGATATCTCAAATAAAAAACGATAATTAGAATTAGGCATGTTTTCTAAAAGGTTAGAATAAAAAAATCACACTTAGTATTTTAACATTTTCCATTTTGGATCATGAACTTCAAAATTCTGTAAAAAAAAATTTTAACAAAAAAGAAGCTTTTATTATGTTTTCTTAAATTGTTTACATGTTACTTTAATTAAATTAAATAAAAAATAGTACGTTTATCGCTTAACTTGGTCAAAAATTATAAAAAAAATAAAAACTGTTTATTTCGGACCATCATTATACATCCATATTTTGTTATAGTAGACTTAAAATTAATACATTATAAACTATGTTAGTACAATACTTAATGCTAAGACAAATCACAACAACAACAACAACTCTAAAAAAAATCTAAAAACTACTATTTGGCCCTCCCCAACACTACATCGACCCAGTATTTTGTAAACGGGCAGTCAAGGCGCTCTGCCAACGTTCTTAGCATGCTGTTGCTGCTTCCGCGCACTCGACCCAGCAGTGAGGCAATTCTTTTGCGCCTGACAGCAAAAAAGTCATCTGCATGTACCTCGGCAAACGTTGCTGACGCACTGCAGTGCTTCGGTCGCCTCAGCAGCATTCTAAGAACGTTGTTATATTGTACCCGCAATGTGTTATAGGCCTTCTGTGTAAACCTCACCCACAGGCTACACGTGTAAAATGACTGGCAATACGCCTTAAACAGCGTAACCTTTACTTCTTCGTTACACCGTGCAAACCTGCGGGCGAGCATATTGCCCCTGACTGCCAGTGCTCTCCTTTCTCTTTCAACATCTAAGTCATCACTGAGGTCTGCCGTAATCATGTGACCTAGGTCCTAGGTATTTAAAACTATTAACAATTTTAAGGGCCACACCGCTCAGCATGATCCTAGGCAAGGTGGTACTATTGTATTTACGTGCCTTAAAAATGAGCACCTCGCTTTTGGTCGAGTTGTACCTAAGACCATGCCTTTGCGCGTAGCCCTCACACATTCCAACTAGACGCTTTATCGAACCGATTGACGGTCCCAGCAGAACCATATCATCCGCGTAGCTTATATTATTGAAGCACGTATCTCCGATATGACATCCGATATGCTCCCTGCTGAGACCCTCAATCAGTTCGTCAACGTACAAGTTAAATAGGATCGGGGATGACAGCCCCCCCTGTCTGACACCACAACGGAGTTTGTATTCCTCCGAATCGACTCCCGCCCATCTCACCCTATTGACCTGGTTGTTGTACTAGAACTTAAGCAGGTCAATGCACTCGTTAGGTACGCTAGTTTTTTTCAACTTACTCCATAGTTTCTCGTAAACAACCAGCTCAAAGGCCTTGGATAAGTCCAGAAAGCACGCATACACCGGCGTGTTTCTATACCTATAGTACCTGACCGCCTGCTTAAGGCACAAAATCGCACTCTCTGTCGACAGCCCTGACCTAAAACCGAACTGCGCATCATGCAGTTTGATATGTTTGTTAAGTTGTGCCGTAATCGTAAGCAGACCATCGAGCACTTTCGCCAGCACTGTGGCAAGTGAGATGGGCCTATAGTTTGCCATATCAGACAAGTCCCCCGTTTTATTTTTTGCCAGTGGTATCACTACTGTGATATTATTATGTGTAATTAGCAATTCATTTCAAATTTTGGGTTTTTTGGCCAAAAACACCAAAAAATTTATAAAAAAAAATAGTCAGACTTCGTCAAAGACAACAATGGCTTAAATGGTTCTAAATGGTCTATACTTACTTCACCTAAAAGCTTTGCATCGGACTACCAATCACCCTGTATAGTTTTTAGCAACGAGTGACGAGAGACAAAAGGTGTTTGACCCGTATAATTGTAAAATTCAGTGCAGAAATATCGACTTAAAACTATAGTTACATAGTGATATGTACAACGACAACAAAACATACATTATGGCACTCAACTCAATTAAATATTAAATTACATGTAATCACAATGAACGTTCTTTGGTTAAAATATAAAATAAATAATTAATATAACCATTTTAATTACCTATTCATAAAATTATGACATACAAAACAAAATAACAAACTTATATAACTCTATTTAAGAACCTAAATTACGTAGCCAAGTTACCATCACTAACGACTAAAATAAGTAGGGGAGATATCGAGTCACATATGTAGGTACTTACATAAAAAAATCTGTCAAATTGAGAACCTCTTTTTTTGAAGTCGGTTAAAATGTATAATGTTAACCTGAATTAATATACAGTTCTTTTTATACAATTCTAAAGTATTACAAGTATTTACAAATAGCATAGTGATTTATGTTGGTAGGTGTAGGTTCGAAGAGATAGAAATGTAGGTAGGTACTTAATTCTAGTGTAGTTTTTATAAATACATAACATTTCGAATCTGTTGTTAAGGGGCACTGTAATTAACATATGAGAGTTGACAGATCGTCAAATATTGGAAATATTTACCCCATCATACTCCATCGTTTCCATCGTACAGGTAAATTAATTTAAGCTGGCATGAATGGAATGAATGAAATGAATGACATCTATCATTGTGTGTATGCATGCAGTAGTTGTATACCAATCTGTATCTACTGTCATTTTGACATCCACACATAGATACTTTCTATCACTGACTCGATCCATTGCCAGTTTTCGTGAATTTACTTGTACTTTACATTTTTGTCACGTCGTGAGGTCGTGACTGTCTCTTATAGTCTCCCATTTCAAACATCTGTTAATCTGATTGTAGAAAATCCAGTTTCATTTTGAATTAGACCTACCGAGAACTTCAAAATTCGTAAATCATCATAACGAGGCGACATCTATGTGACAAATACGTACAACAGCAGGGCAAGCCAAGATGCTGCGACCAAATAACATAGACGTCTAACGCCAGCTCAAAAATGCACCCAAAAACAATTGTGCCAAGATGGGCAGGACATAGCGCTTTTTTTAACACCACACATATTTTGGCGCAACGTTTTTGACAAATGCTTATAGAAAATAGCCAATCAAAAGTTTGAAAGACCAATCACAGCTATTTTCAAATGGCGGTTTAAATAAAACATGGAAGCCGCACGCCACTCTAAATTGCCTTTCAAAACCGGTCCTGAATTTTAGTTGACATATGTCACCCCCTCTTCAAAGCATTATGGTAATGAATTTCAATATCAACCTATAAAAACTTAAACCGCCATTTAAAAATACTTTGTGATTGGTCCATCCATAGACATATAAAATTGATAGACCGAGTCTATTTTATCTGTGGGTGACGCCGGCAATGCCTGTCAACGATCTTTGTTTGTGTATACTAGTGCACCTAAACCGCAAATAGTAAAAGTGATTAAAATAAAGCTTTTCATGTATATTTCTGTTCGATAAGTGCACGGAATGTGATAAAAGTGATGACTTGTGTGGTTCCAGGGTGTAAAAACCGCCAGGGTTACCTGAATGAACAAAATAAAGACATTACGTTTCACCGGCAATTTAGTTTTGACTTGAATTTTAAGATTTCGAACCTTATTAAGGTAAAAGTAACTGAAAATCTTATTCAATATTTGTTGTCGGATACATATGTGTAGTTTTGTGATTAAACCATTTGTATTTACATTCGTAATGTAATTATAAATAGTGGGATTCAAACATTTGTGTCGCATAGTGTGGTACTTAAGAGACCGATCGTGATATCGATAAATGTATTGATAGTCAACTCAAAAATGAATCGATGTTTTTAATGTCCAACAGGTTTCCACTGGACACTGAACAAAGGCTATTATGGGTCAAAAATATCAAAAAGGCAGACGACTGGTACCCTAAAGAGTATTCAAAAATATGCTCCGCACAATTTTAAGCTGTTGTTTCAGGCAAGGGTACGCGAATAAGTGATTACATTCTGACGTACTACCCACCATATTTGGTAATCATCCAATGTCATGTCAACCAGCAAGTAAATTAAATTTAGTTTAATAATGACCCTCATGTGATACTTGTGTAGACTGATTAATTTAATTATAAAGAAGCCATCATACCAAAATTGTTAGGTATGCTTTAAGGAATGATAAGTCCATAAAACATGTTATAATGAGAGTTTTCTGAAATCACCAGGGCAGGAGCAGGTCCAGAAACTTGTCTAAATTCTATGTTTATAGTTTCTGGTTTAAATATTTTGTATGAGTTAAAAAAAATACATAAAAAAATTTAAACTTTATTAAAAAAAAAAAAAAAACATTTACTTAGTCTTTCTTTGGGGCTAGATAATTGTGTTTCTTAGCGGGACCTTACGGCTAAGTGGCGCCAACTAGTGGCATACGTTTTAGGAAACCCTCATTATGACATTTTAATTAAAGAAAATATTTCGTTAACTTTGTGATTTTATTTTTATCCTAAAATGTAGATTTTGAAATCACGATCGAAGAAGATCGTGATTTTGAGTAGGAAATAAGGTTTATTCCTACTGTATTCGCTACCTAATTTGGTTAAAATATTATTATTGACGATAAAAGTATACGATTGAAGACTGGACATCACTAATAGTAATGACATTTTATCTAGTCAGGTTGGTAGCATTGTTCAAGAAAATGGAGTCGTTGATGGAGTTCACGACCAAGTAGAGCTACTTTATTTGTCTCTTTTTCCTTATGGAATACGTCTTGAGATGGGGTGAAGGATGACAATAGTTTGTTCATGTATGTCTTAATACACGGAATCTTCCCTATATTTTATCTGTGGGTCCATCAAAGTTTTGATTGACCAAATTCATTGTGCATTTGTCAAAGGTGTTGCGCCGACATATGCGCGGTGTTAAGAAAAGAGCTATATCCAGCCCATCTTGGCACAATTTGATAAATTTTTCTTGGGGGCATTTTTGAGCTGGCGTTAGACCTCCATGTTATACGAGTATATGGTCGCAGCTTATCGCTTATCGTATACAATTGCACTGATGTCCGAAACGTATGATTAGTTATCGAAGATCTCAGTAGGCCCTTTTCCCTTTTTACATATTTCTGAATCTTTACGTTCCAACTCACTTACTCGTACAATCCTTCTTCAAAACTTTGAAGGTTTTAAACAAGTCATCTGCAACTTTTAATCACTACAAACTTCTTAGATCCGTATACGACGTCAATTTACCTCCTGACTTTTCTCGGCATTTTAACTTCCTTGCTAAGCCGTCATTTCTTCCCAATGCTTGATATAATTCCCTGCGCAGTAGATAGCGTCGCAAGCGCAATCCGATCATTACCCGTCGAAGTGAGATTCCTTTCTTGATTTGTATGGAGACGCTCTGCTGAATTCAGCGTCGTTAAGGATAGCCGGTTGTCCGGGGTCGGGGCTCGCGTGGGCTTGGGCAGGCTGGGGAGCGTGGGCAGCGTGGGAAGAGTGGGGATGCTGGGCAGCGTGGGTTGCGTGGCAGGGGGTGAGGTGCGCAGCGCTGTCGGCTTTTGGTCACGACCTGCGCAGACCTGAAACAAAAGATTTTGGGTAAGGTGTTGGATGTTATACCTCAGTGCGCTCCGATAGCTTCATGTTTGATTCATAACTGCTTTCTATTCATCCCGTTCATACTCGACTACGAACAAATAAAACATGGAAGACGCACGCCATACTAAATTGTCTTTCAAAAACTGTTCTGAATTTTAGTTGACAAGTGTCTCCCCCTCTTCAATACATCACGGTACTGAATTTCAATGTCAACCTATAAAAACTAAACCGCCATTTAAAAATAGTTGTAATTGGTCAATCAAAGTTTTGATTGGCTATATTCTATAAACATTTGTCAAAGTTGTTGCGCCGAAATATGCGCGGTGTTAAAAAAAGCGCTATGTGCTGCCCATCTTGGCACAGTTGAACAATTGTTTTCGGAAACATTTTTGAGCTGGCGTTAGACGTCCATGTTATATATTATGGTCGCAGATACTCGAGTATTGCTGCGACCGAGATCGATAGAAAGTGTGCGTTAAACTCACGGCCGCAGTTTATGGAAAGCACTGTACGTAGATCTGACATTTTTCACCAATGCATGTCGGTTTTTAAGTTAATAAAGTATCAGTCTCAGCCCGAACTTGTTATTTCCTTTAAATTACTAACATGGCGCAGCCGGTAGGATTCGAACCTCGCAACAAAACGGAAGTTGCCATGACGTACTAATGCGATTCAGTTTAGGTCGAGAGAAAGGGACAAGGCTATACGAGTTGTATATCACTGTCGCTTTCCCCGAACCTAAACAGAACCGCATGACCTCTTAAATGCGATTCAGTTTAGGTTGGGCTTGTTAATTTTTCACAGTTATTCTATGAAACTGACACATCATATAGTTTAGGTTCTAAGTATAGATCGTGGTAGATAGATAGATAGATAGATAGATAGATGCAGACTTTATTGAAACATGCTATGACAATATGTGAACTTAACTAATTACAAACTATTAACTAATTACTAACTAATTTATTGTCACGACATCGTAACAAAAAGGCGCCGACTCAGCATTTGCTACAGCATTACTGCTGCGGCGCTGGTATTCTGCCGGAACCTAGCAGTGTGCGCGCAGCGCAGATACACTGTGTCCAATAAGTCGTAACACGAGTTATAATGATAATGTATAAGATTTAAACAAAACAAAAAGAAATCTATTAATTTACAGGCAACCTATTTCACACCTAACAGCTTGCTGTTTTAAAGTTTATTTAACTATATCTTAATTAGGAAGAGTAGTGGTACGATACAGTGGTAGCTCCCCCCCATTCATTTACATCGCTAACAAGCACACTGAATATTTATACGTGAAATACTATTTGTAGAAATATCATGAGGAAACTAGATTGCTTCAAATAAATAAATAATAATAAATATCTTGGGACCTTTTTCACAAATCAACCTAGTCCCACGGTGAGCTCAATTAAGGCTTGTGATGTGAGTACTAGGTGACGATATCTATAATAGATAGATACATATAGATACTTAAATACATAGACAGCCATGACCAAGGAACAAATATTTGTGATAAATACATACACAAACAATTACTTCGCCGGGATTCGAACCCGGAACCTCCAGCTTCATAGGCAGGGTCACTACCAACTAGGCTACGGAGGCTGACCGGGAAATAAGATACTTATAGATTCTTCTCTGTGTCGTTTTCTATTGAGACTGGGTTTATTTGGGCGACGGGCGCCTTATATTTCCTTACTCTGGCTAACCAGCTTGTCAGTAGAAAAAAACGGCGAAGTACCTGGTGATGGCTCTCCCAGTCCTTGTGCTGGCAGAAGGCCCCACAGTACCGCGCCGAGTTGCACCCCGAGCAGGTCTCCTGAGCTTTGCGACCGCAGTTCCAGCAGCACTGGAACAAGTGGGATTGAATATTTAATTGATTAAGATATGGAAAGCAGCTCTAGAAATTATCAAGGATCGGACAAACGCCCGTCATTTTGAAAACATAACCCTATTTCGTACTGTAGAGACTTCTTTATCTTCTGATGTTAACATACCTATTTTGATTTTATAAGATATCATGAAATAAAACTATGAAAACGGATAAACTCGCGTATATTAACTAATTTTAATTTCATTCCGACGTTTCGAACACTTTACAGGGTTCGTGGTCTGCGGATGACTGACAATGGAGGAAACTTGATAGATCTACCTCCATCAAAATAAGAAAGATAAGTACAAAACTACCCACCAAAGAAAAATTACTAAACCACAGACAATAAATTTTAAGGGTGGATGTACATACAAAATTTGCAAATTAAGCTAGTTATTCATTACAAATATTTTCGGAATGAAGACAAGAGACAAAATAAATAATCTACGCCGGTTCTATCCCTACGCCACTGCCTGAGAAGTATTTCCTTCCTTTGTATGATTGTATTGTTAGGAAGGTATCCCAAAATTGGGACCGGCAAGAAACTCAGCGGGACAACTCTTTTCAAAAAACATTTGTAGTACATCTTAAGATCATCATGCATTAAACCGAAACATACAATTTTGATTAATAAGGAAACTTAAAATAATTTTGAAAAAATGTTGCCAGTACTAAAAAATTAAAGTTAAAATTAGTTAATATACGCGAGTTTATCCGTTTTCATAGCTTTATTTCATGAGTAATCCTCGCGGTATACCGAAGAAAATATTTTATAAGATATCTTTCATTTATTAATATACGTGAAATAATCCGTATGAATAGTTTTATTTTATGAATAACTATCGCGGTAACAGAAAAATACGAGTATATGACACACTCAATAGAACAAAATTCAATATGGATAATTCTAAATCGTTTATTGATCGCAACCATGGTGTGTACATTTAAGCAGTTAGTATCTACTAAATACAGAGTGTAATCGTTAAGTGTGGCCAGGCCATAATTCCGTAAATATAACAGATAGGTATCAGAAAACTTCCAACTGATATCGAAAGTACGTTACCCAACGAGTAAAATTACATTAATAACTTTTTCTAAATAGATGAGGTAATATTAAAAAAATACTAACTTAAAACGCTCCCATACATTTAGTATGACGACTTACAGCCTCAAAGAAAGTCGGGTGTCGTAAGAGATAAAACTGTTAGAGATTCGTTATTTGTACGAATACATTGTAATAAAATAATAATACTACCGTTTATGAAATAATTAATCCAACATTTATTCTTCGCGATTTTCGCGATAAAAACTATTCTATGTCCATTCTCGAGCCAATACTGCTGTCTCTACTCTACACTCCGCTATACCTAAGATATAACAGAGAGAGACTCACGTTCTGTTGCGGCGGGCTGTGCGCCGGCGCAGGGCTCCGTCGATCCTTACGCTCGTTAGCCACCAGCTCCAACGCGCGGGCTTCTGCCGCCCCCACCGCTCGCTGGAGCTCCACTAAAGCTTGTCGTTTCACCTGCCAGCAATAAAGTCCTGATTTAAATCCATGAAGATGAAAAATAACGGAACAGCGACTGCAAGTGCCGAAATATTGGAAGCTCAAATACATACCTACCTAAACTTCATCATCATCATCATCAGCCTCTGTTCGTCCACTGCTGGACGTAGGCCTCTCCTATTAAGTATGCGTATAGACGCATTAGGAGGTAAATGCCCATAATCGCCACGCTGGGCAAGCGGATTGGCGATCGCAGTAATGTGTCTACTATGATGACGCTGCTGCCCATTATCAATCTTGTAGAATGGTCAGTGACACTTCAATCCCTTAGTCGACTCTTACGACACCCGGAGGAGGAGTTGGGGTGGTGACAAATGTATTCTTACTGCCGTCACCACACGGCAAACTTCATAGTCAGGTCAATACCCCATTGACAATCATACTAAAATTAAAAGTGGTTATGTTCAGGGGGGTTACCATAACGTACAAATGCGATTCAGTTTAGGTTCAGGGAAAGGGACGGAGATATACGACTCGTATAGACTTGTCCCTTTCTCTCGACCTAAACTGAATCGCATTAGTACGTCATGGTAACCCCCCAGGTCGCATCTAACCAGTACATGCGGAGGTTCGGAGGCCTATGTTCAGCAGTGGACGCCTTATAGCTGAGATGATGATGATGTTGTTCAGGTATAACTTCGCCTTTGCATATGTCCAAATTGTATAGACATAACATATCTTTTCATTATTATTATGTAACCTGTACCTACACATAACAGTTACATGTCCACAAAAAAAGGCCTTATTGTATTCGTGTATGTCCTTTTCTTCTTCTTCATACACTATCTCCGTCCTATAGGTCGGCGACCATTTGCCTAAACATCGATCTATCAGTACCCAGGCGAATTCGTTTTTCCGTCCAATCTCTTCTATTTCTCGTCCAAGACGTCATTTCTCATGCCAAGTATCTTGATTTTAATAACGATAATAATAAGCTTTGTATTTTGAAGCGATCATTTCTAAAGACCCATGAATATCCCTGTTCTGTTACCTTTAGTACCGTTTGGTAGCCAAATTTTCGTAACCAGCTTCGAAATGGGAATAAAATCCCAATAGGTAACTTTAAATCGCGACCTATCATTACCGATTTGTAACCAGCTTTGTACCAAATCTGACTACGTGATGGGAAAGTTATTCCCATTTCATAGCTGGCTACCAGACAGGAAACCATTTTCCTATTTGGCAGCCAGCTACCAAATCTGGCTACCAAACGGTACTGAAGGGTTCTGAAGGTGTCTTACCTGGTTGACAGCATCCTCAGCCCGCCTCCGCACTTCTGCGACCCTCTCTTCCGTCTGTCTGACAGCCTGCGCCATGATCTCGCTCGCCGCCCGCTTGATGTCGTTGCTTTCTGTTGGTTCCACTCCTGCAAGAAATTCTATTTAGCACAGGGACCTCATTTGATGAAAAGCTGTAGAACATTTTTAGAATTATATTACGTGACCGACAAAGTTAACCGTTCTTTGTAGAAATTTCAGAGCAGTAGCCGTAACCTGAGTTAGCAAGCAAGGTTTGCACTGATGTGTTAGACCGATCGTGATGGACTAATATACTCTACGTGTCGAGTAAAAGCTAACGTAACGTAAGGTAGGTACCGTCCTTGCCAACTCATTATAGCATAATAGGGATGATGACTGTGGTTAAAATAAATTATTTAACATTATGCACCACATAATACACAATGAAATTATTACTAAGATGTAGATACCAGTAATTTTTGTACAGAACTTCTATTTAATAAATTGAAAAGAACTTAAAAGAGTGGGTAATTTGGCAGTACTCAAACGTGACGTCACTTTTGAGTATTTCATATAAAATTCCATATTGGTCATCGCTTTAACAATTCGAAAAAGATGCTCATTTGACTTGCCAGTCATCATGCCTATTATGTATTGAGTTGTTACTTGTGTTGTGGTCCGATTTACTGGGTGCAAAAACTTTAGCTCAACCGGTAAATGAACCAAAATGTAAGTTGCAAGATTTGTTCTACAACTGACAAACAACAGAACAGGCCTGCTGAGTTGACTCCAACGGAAGGCGTCATTAGAGTACCAGAGACAAATCTCCGAAATTTACGTCGGTGTTTGCGGTAGCAGATCATCATCAGCCTATTATAGTCCACTGCTGGACGTAGGCCTCTCCTATCAACTATGCGTATAGACGCATTAGGAGGTAAATGCCCATAATCGCCACGCTGGGCAAGCGGATTGGCCATCGCAGTAATGTGTCCACTATGATGACGCTGCTGCTCATCATCCATATTTTATCAAATGGTCAGTCGCACTTCAATCCCTTAGTCGACTCTTACGACCGCAGGAGTTGGGGTGGTGACAAATGTATTCTTACTGCCGTCACCACACGGCCAAGTTACCTACTGGGACCTACTTTATTCCCATTTCGAAGCTGGTTACGAAAAGGCTATCAAACTCCTTTAGTACCGTTAGGAAGCCGAAGTCTCGTAACCAGCTTCGAAATGGGAATAAATTCCCAATTTACCCCCATTTCGAAGTCCCAAGTCCTTATTATTACCGATTTGTAACCAGTTTTGTACCAAATCCAGCTACGAGATGGGAAAGTTAGTCCCATTTCATAGCTGGCTACCAGGAGCGAAACCATATTTCCCATTTGGCAGCCAGCTACCAAATCTGGCTACCAAACGGTACTAAAGGATCAAACTTACCCCTCTGCTGCAGTATGGCTAGCGCGCTTAGTCTTCTCCACCATGCTGAGGATGCAGTTGAGCATGGTGTTGATGTTCCTCCACTCGTCGTCCGACTTGAGTGAGTGCCACAGACAAATCTCCGAAATTTACGTCGGTGTTTGCGGTAGATCTTACGAACAAATAAAACATGGAAGCCGCACGCCATATTAAATTGCCTTTTAAAAACGGTCCTGAATTTTAGTTGACAAGTGTCACCTCCTCTTCAATGCATCACGGTAATGAATGTCAATATCAACCTATAAAAACTTAAGCCGCCATTTAATAATAAACATTTGTCAAAGATGTTGCGCCGACATATGCGCGGTGTCACGAAAAGCGCTATGTCCTTCTTGGCACAATTGAACAATTGGTTTTGGGGGCATTTTTGATCTGGCGTTAGACGTCCATGTTATATGTGGTCGCAGAAATAAACCCTACAAAAACTTACCCCTCTGCTGCAGTATGGCCAGCGCGCGCTTAGTCTTCTCCACCATGCTGAGGATGCAGTTGAGCATGGTGTTGATGTTCCTCCACTCGTCGTCCGACTTGAGTGAGTGCCAGAGACAAATCTCCGAAATTTACGTCAGTGTTTGCGGTAGCAGATCAGGATGCTTAGCCAAGTTGCCAATCGCTAGCGCTTGCTAGCGCATCGTAGTTTTTCCTCTCTATCACTCCTTCATAGTAGTGCGACAAAGAGGAAAAACTATGATGCGCTAGGAAGCGCTAGCGATTGGCAACTTGGCTAAGCACCCAGATAAAACTAAATAAACCCTACAAAAACTCACCCCTCTGCTGCAATATAGCCAGCGCGCGCTTAGTCTTCTCCACCATGCTGAGGATGCAGTTGAGCATGGTGTTGATGTTCCTCCACTCGTCGTCCGACTTGAGGAGCGACGGGTTCAGTCGCTCGGGGAAGGAGGCGTTCATGGAGGACACGTCACGGACTGATATGCCGCCTGTGGATGTAATTCTTTATTGTAACAACTTTCAGAAATTGCATACTGGTTTTTTCTCCATACAAAAGAACGGTTCTAATTTCGTTCTTTGGCACATAAATTCTTTGTTAATGGAGTAATTCAAAAGTGTCATGTTGTTAATTCCACAATGTCGTAACAGATGTGCTTACCATAGAAAAAATCAACTGCGAAAGATTCTGGTTGTCACGGGATTCGAACCCGCTTCCTCTGGATTGCCGGTCCAACGTGCTTCCAATTACACCAGACGACCTTCCGTCGATCACAGCGAATTTAGTTAATGGTATTGTGAAGCTAATCACTAGCGATATCTGTACTTAATGTTTCGAAGGTATTACAACCTTAAGCCACTCAAAGACGTGTGTCTACCACAATCGTCCGCAAACTCGACAACTCTCCATTGCGTTGAATTTGCTATTGAGGGCGCTGCAATCAATGATTAGAAAACATCAATTTGTTTTTTATAATTAAACGAATTGATGTTGGTGTTACTTTTTTACAATGCGGATAATCCCACAATGTCGTAACAGATGTGCTTACCATAGAAAAAAATCAACTGCGAAAGATTCTGGTTGTCACGGGATTCGAACCCACTTGTTAATTACATAAAATATTAAATACTTAAAGAACTGTACCTACATACTACAAAAAGAGTGTACAATATTTTAAAATATTCAGCTATTTCGAGCGTTTGTTAGTCGTATACCTCGAAACCACAAAATTCTTGTAGCTTTTCACCTATTCGCGTTTCGCCGCGATAGCGTATTTTTTTGTAGCATGAAATATCGGTGGTATATTTTGTTACTCGCATATATTTTTAATAGATTTTTACAATAGTAGCAAATTTTGATATAGCATATATTATCAATAGCCTATTTAGTTAGCCGCATTTTATTTTTAATAGATGTTTGCAACAGTAACAAATTAATACAATAATACAGAAATGTTCCCTCCGTGTGAACTTGATTCATTTAAAATTTCCCCGCTGACTATAAGTGGATCCAGGTTCAACTTCCATCTTCGCGAAATGCATAATATATATATACCAAACTAAACTACAGACGAATCTTAGGAAGGAAATATTGCGATATCATCATCATATCAGCCAAAAGACGTCCACTGCTGAATATAGGCCCCCCCAAAGATTGCCACAATGACCGGTCCTGCGCGACCCGCATCCAGCGGACTCCTGCGACCTTCACCAGGTCACCAGTCCACGCTGCGCCTTCCGATACGTGAGCGCCACTAGAGAACCTTTCCGCTCCAACGGCCATCGGTTCTGTTCTACGCCGCCCACTGCCACTTAAGTTTCTGCGATCCGGAGACCTAGGTATATCTTTTACTTTGGTTCTGCGCGATATGTAATAACGCGTTACAAGCAAATATCTATTGAGGTGAAAAGCGATTACAATTAAAAAAGGCAAGAAAGTAAATATGCTAAGAATTTTATACACCATTGTAATTGGCTACCAGAAATAATTCTACTAGAAAAAAAAACTCTTAAGAAATTTTGAGATCGCGGCGAAACGCGAAAATGTGAAAAGCTACAAGGATTTTATGATTTCGAGGTATACGACTAACAAACGATTTTATTACAAAAAAACTGGATCCGTTCCCTGCTTCAAATGACGTTAAACGATATTACAAAAACAATATGAATTAGTCTAAATTAAATCTAAAATAAAACCTAACTGTACATATGACCTGACCTCTTTCCGACTACCACCCGGCCCAAACGTGCTGAAAATTTTCAGCAGCTTCTATTAGGATCGAATCAGCTCGTTAGAAAAACAGAATCCACAGAAAAATACCAATATTAAAAAAGTAGGGGCTATAAGCTATAACTTTCAATAAAATGGCCCAGAATGAGCGAAGCTCTGAAATAGGTACAGTGTACAGTACAAGTATATAATGATGGTCAGGTAAAAGAAATACTGATGCTTTTATGCCTATTTTGACGGCGGTGCCTTTGATATCAAATAACTTATAAAAGCATCCAAATTTCCTATCCCTGATGATGACCGTGGTATACCTACTAACTCACCATCCCTCCTTTCAAAGCCCTCCTGCCCCTGACAGTGGTAGTGGGGGTACTTGAAGAGGCTGTCGTTGGTCGGCTTCGGGTAGAATGGAGAGGTATTGAAGAGACTGGGCCTCTTCACGTGATAAATAATAAATACACAATAAGGTACTTCAAAATGTATGAAGGTACTATTATGGTGTAATATATAACTCACTATCTCTCCTCTCAAAGCCCTCCTGCCCCTGACAGTGATAGTGGGGGTACTCGAAGAGGCTGGCGTTGCTCGGCAGCGGGTAGAATGGAGAGGGGTTGAAGAGACTGGGCCTCTTCGCGTGGTAAATAATAAATACACAATAAGGTACATCAGAATATAATGAAGGTACTATGATGGTGTAATTACTCACCATCTCTACTCTCAAAGCCCTCCTGCCCCTGACAGTGGTAGTGGGGGTACTCGAAGAGGCTGGCGTTGCTCGGTAGTGGGTAGAATGGGGGGGTGCTGAAGAGACTGGGCCTCTTCGCGTGATAATTATAAATACACAATAAGGTACTTCAAAATGTATGAAGGTACTATTATGGTGTAATATATAACTCACTATCTCTCCTCTCAAAGCCCTCCTGTCCCTGACAGTTGTAGTGGGGATACTCGAAGAGACTGACGTTGATCTGTAGCGGGTAGAATGGAGAGGGGTTGAAGAGACTGGGCCTCTTCGCGTGGTAAATAATAAATACACAATAAGGTACTTCAAAATGTATGAAGGTGCTATGATGGTATAATAACTCACCATCCCTCCTTTCGAAGCCCTCCTGCCCCTGACAGTGATAGTGAGGGTACTCGAAGAGACTGGCATTGCTCGGCAGCGGGTAGAATGGAGAGGGGTTGAAGAGACTGGGCCTCTTCGCGTGGGGGGGATAGTCTTCGGCCCCGTTGGTTTGAGCGTCGTAGAACCTTGAAAGAAAACGGTTTGTTAACATTTTTACAGTCCTGACATGGTGGCATTAGTGTTAGCTGACAGGCACCTTTGTTACCAGTGATAGACGTTTCAATCTGAATAAGGTGAGTTGGGGTAAGAGGAAACACTTTTCAAAGATAACGAAATGAAGTGAAATATACACACTCAAATTACTGTCCATCTATGTGCATTACTACATTTTTTGAAGGGAAATATAGATTTACCTGTTATCTATTTCTGAACGAGGAAAACTTTTAGTGTTCTGAAACTTACGAAGTTATGTTTAGCCATCCTGCTTTACCATCGATTCCTGGGTGCTTAGACAAGTTGCTAATCGCTAACGCTTAATCGTCAATCGTAAGCGAAAGGCAGCTAACTATCAAGCGCTAGCGATTGGCAACTTGGCTAAGCATCTTGTGCATTATTAGTTGATGATTTTCTTTGTGTTTGTTGCTAAATACCTAAACTCAGTAATTAATGTTACCTTAATCTGAATGAAAAATACATTTTTAATAAATAAATAACGGGCTTTCGTTTATCGTAATAATACCCCATTACATCACGGTCGAGTTAAAATAACTTGTATTATCATATCATTATCAACCCACTTAAAGTTTCCCCCAGGGATCGGAAACGTTTTTTTTAAAAAACGTCGACTAAGTTAAAAATTTTATAATGTTTTATACTCTTTATGTAGTACTCTGTATTTTATGTAATTAACAACATCGTATGTTCTAATTACTTACTCCATTAGCAAGAATTTATAACCCGAAGACTACAAACAAATAAAACATGGAAGCCGCACGCCATACTAAACTGCCTTTCAAAAACGGTCCTGAATTATAGTTGACAAATGTCACCCCCTCTTCAATGCATCGTGGTACTGAATTTCAATATCAACCTATAAAAACTTAAACCGCCATTTAAGAATACTTAGTTGTGATTGGTACGTCAAAGTTTTGATTGGCTATATTGTACAAGCATTTGTCAAAGATGTTGCGCCGAAATATGCGCGGTGTAAAGAAAAGCGCTGTGTCCTGACCATCTTGGCACAATTGAACAATTGTGTTTGGGGGCATTTTTGAGCAGGCTTTTGACGTCCATATTATATATGGTCGCAGCCCGAAGAACGTTAAATAACGAAATTAGAACCGTTCTTTTGTACGGAGAAAAAACCGGTATCCGATACCTGGTTTCCCCTCCAACGATCACTTAAACAAATGCATAAAAGGCTGTTTTCCTTTTTCCAAAACAACTGCCAACCGCCGTTCCAAACTTTCGAAACTCTCTGTTCACCCTTTATCATTGAAACTTTCTTAACAATTGAAAACAAAACCACAATAATAAATAACCGTCAAAGTTTTAATTCCACAGACTTAGAGTCCACAATCGGTTGATTTGTCGATTTTGTATTGTTTTTGAATGAGAAAAGAGGAATAAATCGAACCATAGACAATGCAGAACTAAGAGCGAATTACGCAAACAAAGATTTATGAATGCGGTACAAGATGTGAAAAAAGAGCGGGTGACTAAATATTATCTTCATAGAATTATGTTTTACTACTAGAACACTATCAGATAAAAACACCTAAACCAAAAACCATTAAATTTAATCTGCGTAATTTATTAAAATAGAGATTTACCTGTGGGCGTTTTGACTTTTAGGAACTTCGTCGTTGCAAACCTGGTTGTTATTTTCAATTTCAAGCTAATTGGGTGTCCCTAAAATTTAAAAAGCTCCTATATTCATAAACCTCCACCACCTCCTGAATACTTAAGACGCGTAAGGTAAATGTACCATATTGCGGTATACTAAGGCACTTTTGACTTTGATTATGGGTTATTTTAAAAATACGAAAATTCTAGGCGTGTAATCATTTTTATTTTGTAGACGTGTCTTATGAGATGGATATGAAACATTATTTTGCCCCGTAGCTTTTTAATTATGGAAATAATCGCAAATTTGCTAAACCCTTCGTTTGTCCGTAATTGCGTGGTAAAATTTGGCGCATGCTTCAATTCCGTGAGTCATTGCACATAATTGCGTGATATCTCGTTAGGTCGCATTATTCAAGTATTCTATTAAAATAATATAATTCCAAATTATTACAATCGCGTCATAATAAGAAAAAAAATCGTAATTTTGTAAGATTAGTGACTCTTTATAATTATAAATATCAAAATAAAAATGTTTAATGAAAGACTTGGATTTTGTAAGACTTTCCTGCTATTTATTTATTGAAAACACTTATCCAAATTTATAATTGAAAGAACATAAATTAAATTAAAAAAAAATTAACGTCTTATGAAACTATTTGGGTACCTACACGTTTGGATAAAGCAATCTTCTATATAAAATATATGCATGCATAGCATACATAAGTATATACCTACATAGGATAGGATATATGTGTATTGCATTTTTAGGGTTTATTGACGTTTTATTTTTCTGCACGTGATTAATACCCTTAATCCAAATATGAATGTTACTAACTGAGCTATAGCGTAGACCGATAGACAGGCAGACTGATGGGTGAACGGATGGACTTACGAATCGTCATGTTGTTATTGTAAGGGCTTCTATTCAATTAACACGTTCGCTGCGAAACAAGGCATTATTTGCCTTGTTGATGACTTTATGTCTGTGCGCGCTCTAAAATCGTGCCATCTCGCTCGGTGCGGGCGCCGTAAGTCGAGAAGTACTACGAGTACGAGCGAAATAGTTATACATCTATGTTCCATTTTTTAAGCTTATTACGTTTGACACGTTCAAAATATGCACCAGGTTTTTTAGACATAGTTCGCACGGAGTTAAAATTGAATAAACTCAGTGCGAATACCAGGCCTTGATTTGTAGGCCTGGTAGCCGCACTGAGCGGGGGAGGGGCGCGTGCGCCGCGGCTAGTGCGGTCCAGTGCTTTGTTTGACATCGATACTATTAAGTTTTAATCGCATGGTAAATTGTGGAATTGTGTATAAAAGTGTAGTGGAATGATGTCAAATAATATGAATTCCAGTAGTGACGAAGACTTTGACATATTCCCCGTTAAACATATTATTAAGCCAAAAAAATCGAAAAGAAAGTTAGATTATCATCTCCAAGTGTGTCCACGGAGAATGCCATGTTTTAACGAAAAGCACTTTAACGAAATCATCCTTTGTAATAAACTTGTCGATTTCATGTATTTGTTTCATTGTCCCATCCCTATTATTATATTTTCGTAGTGCATTACCAGGTTCAAAAAACACAGCATATTTTTTTATAGGTGCCTTAACAGGCCTGGTAAACCTGGCATCTCTTGAAACAAAAAAAGTCAACAAACTTCTGTCCAATTCCCGGGCGAAGCTAGGATCAAGTAGGTACATGAATGAACTTAACACACGCGAAATTTCATTCATTTACTTTTAATATTCTTGATCTTCGGGTCATATTTCTATGAATGGCTTTCACCAGGCCATTAAAACCTGGTTCGCATATAATGGAACTTAACTACCAGACTGAAAATAGCTGGTACGTATAACGCATGGTATGCAAGTACAAAAAAATCAGTCTCGCAGTTAACGTGTTAACAAACCCTAATAATCCAATAGCCCCCTTTTCCTGTAATGTTTTTTATTAATATTTGTATAATTTTTTTACTATTCCTCATATACCGGAATAACAGACATAAGAAGAAAATTCTTGTACATTATTACGGGAGTCGGAAAAAATATCATAAATTTGAAAAATCGAGAAAACCTCTTCTTAGACTGGAAGGTAGTATAATAATTGTGAGAATAACACGGACATGTTTATCTTTTGTGCATTGTTTTTACAAATATAACACATTTATTGTTGATACTATACTCCATTACTTCGTACTTATGACGTAACGAGCACTAACTTTGGGCTTGAAAATAACACTGAAATTGAAAACTAATCATATACCGGAATTACGTCACTGTCATCTTTAGTCATGATGTCATGAATATACCCATTTACATCAAATTTATGAAAAAATGGGGCTACCCAGTAATAAATAATCGAAGAAAACATTGATGTCTGATTTTCCGTTATTCCGTGATACTCCCGCAATTACGTTCATTGCATCTGATTTGTGAACATAATTACGGGAATCATCAAATAAGACTATTTTCATTAAAATATGCTTTATATTGACATGAAAATTAATTGAAAAACTTTGGTTAATAACTACAAGGCAATAGTTTTACAAATTTAGTCCAAATAAACTTATCAACATGCCAGAGAAACCTTACGAAGTTCCCACTGCCTCCTTACGCTCGCCGACTACACGATCCTATGGAACTACTGTTTGGTTAGGACTAACGGGTTCGGAAGAGCCTCACTGCTTTAGAATTGATTAAGTATGTCTTATAATTGTGTTTATCGGTTGTTTATGAGCTATAATTTATGAAGTATTTATTTAAATCATGAGTTTAATGATAGTTTTCTTATTTTACGACAAAAATCGAAATATCACGGCATAATGTACTATCCCGGCATAGTGTACCTTTACCAGATGTAGTGCAAAATCCTTTCTCTTCGGCTTTTCACGGAAACGCCCGAATTAATCTCCCGGTCTTAATTAGCTTCAGTGCGATATATACTGAAGTTCATTGTGACAGCAATATGAATTCGGATGTTTCCGTGAAAAGCCGAAGAGAAAGGATTTTGCACTACATCTGTACCTATTGTTTGAGGTTCCCTCTAGATGTATTTCTTAGAAAGAAACGTACACGTACACGCTTACGGTAAAATAGTAAGATGGTGTCTTACGAGAACGAATTAGTTAAGTACCGATTCTTAAGAAGTCTCTTTTCCAGTCGAAAGGTAGACTGCCGGGAAAAAAATTGAAAGCACAAATTATTAGCATTAGAGCATTAGAAGAAAAGGTCCGTAAAATAAATATGTCTTAATAAGTTACATGAAACAAATACAAGAGAAAGTAGACGTTGTGTCGTACAACGAAGTAAAGGAGGCGGCTTTGGACAGAGTTAGATGGAGACAGCTACATTCATCAGTTACGCCGACAAGAGTTTGACTCTTAAATTTATGATGATGAATAATTTAAATTAAGCAACAAATAGATTAACCGTTAACATCATTTTATTCCTGTATAATTATAACTATAAACGTACTATTTATTTTCAGTTAACTCCCGCTACCTCTCATGTTGTGATCCCCAGTCATTAGAGTTCGAAGCGCAATCGGCAAACGATAAATCATGATCGGGACACACCTCCCGAGCGATTGTGTGGTCAGCTCGGAGCAGACGGCGTGTCCAAGTCATCGGCGAATATTTAGCTGTATCGGCGGTTTAATATAGCGGACAAGGTAGCTGAGAGCGGACGAATCTGTGCTAACGGGGGATTGTCAGTACCTAGTAGTATACTGGGTGACATCGGGGTCGTAATCCAAACTGTGAGAAACGTGTTAAGATGGTCATTCTCAACAAGGTTTCCCATGGAACAAATATGAATATCGCGAAAAAAAAAACTGTTTCCATACCGAACGGTGCGGAAGTGTTCATAACTTCCAGTCTCGTTTCATAATTATGTAAACACATTTGGAAAGGATTAGTATGGAGAAATGTATACATATTAATGAACTCGAACTTTACTAGTCGTAAAAAAAGTATGTTTGTTCATATAGGTCCCATAGAGAACATTGTTTAGGAAGACCATCTTAACACGTTTCTCACAGTTTGGATCACGACTCCGATGTCACCCTGTATATAGTTCCACGACAGTTGAGGTTACGCACACATCAACATGTCATCTAAATACACAGGGAATTTGAAATTGGTGTTCTTTTTTCGTAGTGACTGCAAACGCAATTGCAATTGTAAGATTGACCAAAAAATTTGTTCAATGAATTTGCTTCAATATTTTGACGCAAGTCATTTCATTCATTCATTTTTTTTTGCAATTAGTATTTGATTTGGATGTGTATAATCAATTAATCATTCACCTCAACTCAGGTAAAATTACCTATACCACCAATATAATAGAATAGGTAGTTAATCGCGTGTCACATTCAAATTACTTTTCCTAGGATAGGTACCTAACATAAGACTAATAGGTTATTTCTACGGATTATTATTAGATTTATTACATCCCAATCGAGTTAACCTTGAAAACATCTTGTGCATAAACTACTTCTTAAACCCTAAACGTTCAATAGGTTCAGTAACATTTCTAATACTATACCTATATGCCAAATGATAAGCTTTTGTCATCACTTTTACAGTACTCTTGACATTCGTAATACGCCAGATAGTTACGAGGCAGTATATTTAATATCCGCTATACGCTATGACTCGGGCCTCATATAGGCCGGGCGAACACGCATTGTTATGTGCACCTATGCACATTGCACGCTGAATACGCGATATATGATGACGTTCCTATTAAAGATTAAATCAATGCTCTTAAATGAATCTGTAAGGTAAAAGACGCCTACTACTTAATTTACTATGATTAAAACACAATATTGCGATGTTTTAAAACACGACCTATAGAGAGTGTTTTAAATCGACACGAGTTACGAATTTCGTTTTTGCACGTGTCTTGTACGACGTTTTTTAGTACAGATGGCCCTCCGAAGTTTTGAACCTGACGTAAAATGAAACACTTCTCGTACTAGAGCCTAAAAAAGGCACCATTTGTACTAAAAACGATATTTTTAGTTATTCACGTGCAAAAACGAAATTCGTAACTCGTGTCGATTTAAAACATCGCCACTCGTTTCGAATTTCATGTTTTTCGCACTTGTGTCGTAATGTACTATTTTATGTAAAAATATATATCTAGCTTTGAGATACTGTAATGTACTTTTGAGGCAAGTATTTTAATAATTCCACTGCAAGCATAGCGGTCCCATTAATGACTTAGATTTGTAACACTTAGTTTGTTGCTGGTGTAGTAGCAATGTTGCTTTTGCCTTTTTTTTTGACTTCATAAATTGTATATAGCTATTAATATTGTGTTAAAATTGAAACGACTTAGGATTTTGTAATGTTACAGTTTAATGCAGCGAGGAAATGCCGCCAGCATCCTCGGTACAATGCCACAAGGGCCAATCTTAGATATAGGTTAGGTTAAGTAGATTAGTTAGATTGAATCTATGTAGAGTCAAGAGCAAATATAAGTATCGAAAAATCTGCTCATAAATATGTTACGACGTTCTTATTACACAGAATTAGAGTGCACTGGGACATAATTTTGAACGTTTTTATATAAAAGGTGTATTGTGTCTTTGACTGTATAAAATGTAGTTATGAAAATAAGTATGTAAAAAAATCAAATAAATGTTTAATATTAAAAATAAATAAATTGAATTCATTCATGCTTAATAAATGATGAGTGTGGGATTCGGTACACATTTATTGAAAACGCCCTAAAGGTTCAGTCGCTTTCCGTGCGTTTTATTCCGCTTTATATAAAATTGCATGTGAGCACTTGAGCCTTTATGCCGCGGCCACGACATCGGTCTAAGGCGACCGGCTTAGCGGAAAACGTATGGTGCTCCCTCTCGTACCCATATCGGCATCCCGCTCCAACTCATGGATTCGCTCGCCGCTGGTCGCCTTAGACCAAGGTCGTGGCCGGGTCTTTATCGTCCGAAATATACGCTACAGGCTATGACTCGGGCCGCACAGGCCGAGCGAACACGCTTTGTTGTACGGGTCCAGCTGTGATCTATGCAGCTGCATATTGGATGCCATTCTGATGACGTTTCTATTAACGAGTAAATACTCTCGAACACAGGGTAAAATCTGGGTCGTGGGGCAATTCAGTTTAGGTTCAGGGTAAGGGACAGAGATATACGACTCGTATGGCCATGTCCCTTTCTCTCGACCTAAACTGTATAATGATTCTCCTCGCACAACGATGATAATACTGATGACTAGATGAGTATTGCGATACAGCGAGGAAATTCCGCCAGCATCCTCGGTACAATGTTACAAAGGCCAATCTTAGATATAGGTTACATTGATTAGATTAGTTAGATTAGGCGCTCATCCTCACACCTTGCAACCTAAATGGTCGCGCACCGTGCGGTTTCAGAGGAACTTCCTCCCGCGGACGGTCCGTCTGTGGAATGAGGTCCCTGCCGAGGTTTTCCCGTTGGAATACAGTATGGGGTTCTTCAAAAGAGAAGTGAACAAGTTCTTATTGGGTCGGCATGGTAACGCGCATGTGGCACCCCTGGGGTCGCTGGCGCCCATGGGCAACGGTGACTGCTTTCCATCAGGCGGGCCGTATGCTTGTTTGCCACCGACTTGGTATACATTTGTTTTATGTAGGTATATATAAATTGGCAATCTTTAGGGGAGGCCTATGTTCAGCAATGGGCGTCTTTCGGTTGCTATGATGATGATGATGATGATATAAATTATACAGTTTGGAAATAAAAACCCTTAAAAAATATTCTTAAAAATATTTGAATACGTTCCCCAATGCCCTGGGGTGATTATGGGGTGGTAACTCCGAGAAGCGTTTTCACCGCTCAGATTTGTCATTATCAAAGAAACGTCGAAAAGTGCGCGAGTGGAGACCACGGCTAGGCAAATGCAGCGTAGGACGTCCACCAACAAGATGGACAGACGACCTTGTGAAGGTCTCCGGAAAACGCTGGAAGCAGGTCGCATCGAACCGGTACATGTGGAGGTCCATAGGGGACGCCCATATTCAGCAGTGGACGTCGTATGGCTGAGATGATGATGATAGCAACGTTCAGATATCTCTGAGCACGTCAGCCACTTTGATATATAGGCGGTTATACGGAAAAGTTAACGCTAACTCATATTATTTATAACGTGCCGCACAAACAAGATATATTCACTAGCCTAAATAAATAAAACAGACACAGCTGCACTAGATGCTTATATATTTACATTCAAGTTTCCTTTGTAGATTGCCTCTAATAGACCGCGTATTGTCATTCTCATGTTCAGCATACAAGAGCATATTTTATTGGCATTAAGTTCTAAAGCGTTAGCTACGCCACCCGGGTAAACATTCAACAACATATCGTCGCTTATCATGAACAACATCACACATCACATCATCAGCCTATGATAGTCCACTGCTGGACGTAAGCCTCTCCTATTAACTATGCGTATAGACGCATTAGGAGGTAAATGCCCATAATCGCCACGCTGGGCAAGCGGATTGGCGATCGCAGTAATGTGTCCACTATGATGACGCTGCTGCCCATCATCAATCGTTATAAAAAAAAATGGTCAGTGACACTTCAATCCCTTAGTCGACTCTTACGACACTCGCAGGAGGAGTTGGGGTGGTGACAAATGCATTCTTACTGCCGTCACCACACGGCGAACATACATCATGAACAAATTAACGCTGTAGTCAAAAATAGTACACGCCTGCAATTGGAATTCTTGTGCTTCATTGTTAGAATTCAAATTACGATTAGGTAGCCTTGAGATGCGGCGTTATTTCCTCCTATTCGATACGTTTTGAAAATCGTCGTATCTACAACGGTAGGATTTTCAAAATGTGGCGATTTTATTTATTTCAAGCCTTTAGAAAAAGTCTCAATAAGGTTTAACAAATCCGATAAAATAAAGTTCCAATTCCAACTGTCACATTAAAAAACTTTTATCTGAAAACCAGTCAAGAAGAAACTCATCTACCTATATATGAGCAAATGAGCAGCACATTCACATGTTACCAGATTATTAAGCAAGCAGCAAGCAGCAAGCAGTTAAAATATTGCGAAAAACAACAAAACCTAATAATAAACCCAGCGTCCTCCAAAAATGCCTTCTTTTTTTATAAGTACCTAAACCAGATTTCACCCTCAGACCCTAACCTGTCATGTGCCGCGAATATTTTTTAATTTCCTCGTACACAGATCCACGTTTCGGCGTATATTTTGAAAGGTCTGTCTAGTAAGCGCTCTGTGACTAATAAATCTCTGGTTTTACAAATCGCCGGCACATGGTCCGCGGCGTCCGCGGCGGCGCCTGCCCGACAGTTCGAGCAAAAGTTGTCATTATTTAATAATTGCTACCAGATTTGTTGCAGGCACTAGTTACACTTTGAGCTCAAGGATGACTATAATACAGGGTGATTGTTGGGTCGTATAGCAGCAGTGAATAGGGTACTAGATACGGTCAGCAACTTTCACTATGGAAACCATCAAGAAATCGAAAAAAAAAACTCCTAATTATATAGTTAATTGATACTGAACTATCAACTGAGGATCATAATATAAAGGGTTGCCTGATGGAACCCGATTTTTGAAATACGAACGATATGATACTTACGTTAGGTTGTCATTTTAATTAATGGTTATCTCGACTTATCGGGTTTCACCATTTCAAAGCTCTCTTAATATTTTGGGTTGCCACCCAATAAGAGATTGTTTTGCGATTTCATGGTTGTCTTGTTGGTTGTTGGCCTATTTGGGCAGCCGGTCCCATTCAAAAACAAATTTAGAGGAAAAAATTCTCCTTGTTCCTAATACGAACAGTACGAACATGATATGAAATGGGCTCATAAACGGTTTATGACTATTTTTATTATACTATGTATTGCGTGTTATTATGGCGATAAAATTTCATTCAGATTAGTCATTGCATTCTCTATTTCATGGAACATTTCCTACTAAATAGTTAAACTAAATAAGCTAGCGGATTAGCTGGTAAAGTAATCAGCTATGATAATTATACGTATCGTTTTCGACGCTTTACTTAACAGCTTTGAAATACGACCGCAGCTTGGCACAGGCTTTTACGCGACGCCATTCACCAAACGTGCGTATAACGAGGGGGTAAATCGCGAAAACATCCCCTGGCGTGCCAAGCGGTGGTCAATAGTTCTTTATTGACTATGCCCACGAACGGGGGGTGGCGACTGTAAATATAAAATTTGACAGATATATTGACAGATATATTATACTTTTGCGCATAATATTTTCGTGATATTTTTTTTAATTCATTTTACGCGATATTTAAAAAAATATAATATATATTATATGTTTAAGGTTAATCAAAGAATTTAAGCATATTGTATAGAAGAATAATACGACACAATATTTTAATTTGTAATTAGACCGAGCAGAAGCCTTATAACACAAATTTTCTAGTAACTATCGGCTATCATCGTTGAAGTTAATAAGTGTGACGAAGATGCATCGATATAAATGGTGCTAGTGTAATTTTATTATTAAACGACAATAACAGTTGTATTTATATCATGCTATTTCTAATGTAAGTAAGTTTTTACATAAGATACAACCTACATTAATGAATTGTCATTTTTGTAATTAATTATTAAACTAACGTAGACTTAAGCCAGCAGACTGAGTTGACGTGAGTTCACTTTAATTCATAAAAACACTCAACACAGGTTCCCCCCATAAAACATTATTTAAATGAGTCAAATTACGACCATTAGAACCATTTTAAAGGCGTTTAGCGTTACGGTTCGAAGCGCCTGCTAGTTTAGTGTAAGCAATTAGCGCGATCGGAACTTTGCTATGATGTTCGCAGCAGGCGCTCGGTTTATAGCTCTGACAGATGGTGGCGATCGGTTAAGTTAAAACTTGAAACTATTTGCGATGTAATCCATTTGTAAATACAGAGTTTTCGAAAGAGGGTAAAATGTACTATTTAGTTTTGTATAACACTTTTATTGAATATTGAACAGACTAATGTACAGTCGCCATCAGATATATGGTAGCGGTCGAGGTCCCTAAATAAATCGGAGCAACGTAAAATTTCAATAAATTCGTTACGTGAGAAAAGGGCAATGATTTGGGAGCGTGTAATTGGTCATAAATTTAGGGGCAGTCACTTTTCAATAAATTCGTAACATACAAGTAGGTAAAGATATCGGAACGAACATGACTCAAAGATATCGAAGCAGCCAGGATGATCATAAAGATCGGATCATTTATAGGAAATACACCTTAAGTCTGCGTCACATAGTTTATTTTAATTGGTTACTATGTTGTCACTACTACTACTTTAAGTTGTCAATGTCAAAGATGATTTTGACGGCACTGTTGTGGGTGAGTAAATGAGTTTCCTAGATAAAAGAGAAGTTTTCAAGCATCATTATCGAAAATGCATAAATTCAATTTTGATTTTTTATTGATGTAGGTAATCATATTAATATGGGATAAGTAAATAAAATCGTAAAGCTAGGAAATGATTTATTAGAACAAAACTAAAAAAGTATAAAGGGTGAACAGAATACCTAAAAGTCATTTGCGGATCCTATTTTACCACGGTGACAAGTCCGAGAATTGTAAATTGACTGTTTCTTCCATTGCAGGCGTCCATTTATCTACGGTTACCACTTATCATCAAACGGGCCATGTGGTCGTTTGTGTTTCAAATATATTGCAAGAACTTTTAGCAATCAACAATAAATACCGTCTTTTAAGCAAAGCATAATTATATATTGTCACAAAAATACGACAATTGTAGCGAAATTCCAACATAGGTCGAACCTCATATCAAGAATTTACGAAAATCGTTCTAAACCTTGTGACAATTGTAACGACTTTCTGAAAGTAAAACAGTAAATTACGATACAAGTGCGAAAAAAATTTATTAAAGCACGACCGAAGGGAGTGCTTTAAATGTAGGTACACGAGTTACGAATTTCCTTTTCGCACGTGTATTATTAGTGATAAATGTATGTTGGTGGCAAACAAGCACACGGACCGTCCGATAGCAAGCGGTAGACGTAGCCTGCCGAGGCTTGACATCAGTAACAGTGATATTATACATACATATATGATATTATATATATATGCTATGTTTATGCTATTGTTGCTTTACTAAAATACAGGATGGCTCATTAAAATCAGTCAGTATCAGTATGGGAATGTCTGAAACTATCGCATATACGAAAATATGTTCTTAGGAACCATGTCATCGATTTTAATAAACAGAAAAACTGCATTAATATATTTGAATAATAAATTACCCAGAAGGGGAATCGAATCCGGTTGTTTTGAAAAAATAAACTTATCTGCACTATTTCTATTCGGATATCCATTGTGTAGGTCTTAAGCAGTAAATAGTAGTATTTGTTTTTAGGAACCATATCCCCTAAGAAGCATAATGTCTAAGATGAATAAAATACATTGTTTTCACTTTTTTTTTCTAATCTATAAATGCAGTTTTTTATCAAAATCGATGATAGATAATTAATTACTTATGGTCCCTAAAAACAAATACTACTTAGTATGTCTTATAGTTTGAGAATTCCTCTTTCAAAAAAATAAGTTTTAAGACAAAATATTATTAAATGACGTACTGACATTTCTATTACTCCCTAGGGAAATTCACTTTTCTATTACTCCCGCTATGCATGCAAGCAATGCCGCGCTTAGACAGCAAGTGTGATAAAATGGTAACATTAACCGGCCCCCAAGATCGCCTGATTTGACAGCTCCTGATTTTTTTTCTGTGGGGTTATTTAAAAGGATTTGTCTTTTCTAATTGGCCAACGAACCTTTAACAATTAAAACAAAATACTCGAACCACGATCACTGAAATAACGCCGGAAATGTGTGAAAAAGTGTGTGAAAGAGTTGGCATCTGCGATGCTACTGGAGGTGGATATTTGTGTGATTATTTTCCATGTGTAATTGCCAACCCAAAATAATTTTATTTAACCAGTGATACTTTATATTTTTTGTGTTAGGTATAGAATAAAATTTCAAAAATAAAGTGTATACATATATTTTATTTGGCCACCCAGTATGACTATAAATATATTCTAGATTGACTTATACAACACTGTTGTGTCAACAGTACTTTCAAATCCCATTGTAATCGCTGTTTAATAATACCTGCTTCAATATAATTATTACTCGAACTATTTATTGCGCCACCACCGAGTACCCGACATCTCACGAAATTTAGCTTTCCTGCTTGTTCTACCTTTGCCAATTTTGGCAATACGTCAAAACAGCGGTTAACTAGATAACTCATTTTAATGATTTAGGCATAATATCTGTCCAATTTGCGAAAGAGACAGAAATATATTTGTCACGATGACAAATGTCTACTCTTTTCGAAGAACGTCACAACAAACCACTCTGTTCTAAATTCAAATTATTGACATCCTATTCAAGACTTGTGGCTGACCACAAAGAATTTAAAGCGATGTGTATATGACACTAAGGTATATTTCCCATAAATGTTGAGATATTTACGACCACCCTGACTGCTCAGATATTTCTGATTATATCTGTGTTCCGATATTTTTACCTAATTATACGTTACGAATTCATTGAAAAGTGGTTGCTCCTAAATTTGTGACGAATTGCATGCCTCTAATTATTGCCCTTTTCTCACGTAACGAATTTATTGAAATTTTACGTTGCTCCGATTTATTTGGGGACCTCGACCGCTACCATATATCTGATGGCGACTGTACACAGTTAAGAAATAACTCTTAGCCCCACTCACACAATTTTGGAACAGACCCCAGACACGAGATTAAATGAACAGTAGTGTCAAAAATGTATGTCCTTATACCGTAACCAGTTAACCTCATTTTAAATAATATAAGAACTAACACATGAGTGTCATATCGCCATTCTAATACACACACATTGGTAAAAAATACTCGTCATTTTTAAACATATTTTTCTATGTGTCAAACAGGGCGGCAAACGAAAAAACTGCATTTAGTTCACCCGAAAACACTATAAAATGTAAAAAAAATGGTGATCGGGGGGGTTACCTTGTCGTACTAATGTGATTCAATTTAGGTCGAGAGAAAGGGACAAGGCTATACGGGTATATCTCTGTCCCTTTCCCTGAACCTAAACTGAATCGCATTAGTATCTACGTAATGGTAACCTCCCAGTTTAAGAGTCCATTCAGTATTATTATTCTGATTAGGAACTAAAACATTTTCTTTGGAGGATTGGCATATAAACAATTTTTTTACAAACACAATTGAAGATTTAGAAGATAATTCGTCGGGTGAGAATGCAATTGTGCCATATCCATTTTTAAGCAAAATCGGTTTTTAATGGTTCTTGATAGAATATTTTTTTTTTTGTAGTTTATAACAGTAATCGACTTTTAAAAATTCTTATTTTATACTTAAAAAAAACATATATTTTTGTGCTATATCCTCGAACCGCAATACATAGTGATTACAATATTGTGCCTTGTCTGGACATGACACAAATTTACGGTTAACAGCTATTTATCAGTGTGCCAAGCGACTAACCGATCAACATTTTTGTGACATACCTAATCCATTAATCGATTTGATTGTATCCAATATTCGATACTTTTTTTTTACCTACCCTCTCTTTTGATAAATGTCAATAAAGAAGGTAGGTTTGATTTATAATGATTTGTGTCATTCATACTTCAAGCTTTTATCTTAATAAGTTGGTGGTATAAATACCTACTTACATAATATTTATAATTACGAGTACCTAACCATAAATTGTAAGAAATGACTATACTACAGAAAAAGTGACCGAATCCCCAATGACCAAGACTGGAATCGAACCAGCGACCTCCTGCTTTCCTGCCATGCCATGCTATTTAAGTCCTGGCCACAGGAGGCCTCGGTCACTGTTCCTGAGGTACATATTATATGACATGTCTTTTAATTTATAGAGCGTGTAGTTAAACTGTAATTTTATTAGTTGATAAGAAATATTAACGTTAATATGTCATTCATTAGTTAGTAAACGTATTAAAAGCTGTTCTCATCGATATTTTTTCATATCGACATTAGTTAGCACTAGATATCGTTGAAAAGCTTATCATTTCACAAAATAGAGAAAGAAGGTCACCTATTAGATGGTACTTATTTACAAGAAAGTAAAAAAATGATTCACATAAATATTGGGAATCAATATTGGCACCATATTCACGTGAATAAGTATGTCTTCATATTCGAGATAAATTATCGTATTGACTTGAAATAAATCTAGTCGTAAAATAACTTTTATTTGCATAAACAATTGCTTTTTAATGTCTACCTTTCTTGACATTGCACTAACATTTTGTGACATATCCATAACTTTGTGTCATGTCATACATAGCAAGTTAAACATTTTCTTACCAAAATGGATATGGCAATTGTAAATCTACTTATAAGTATCTCATGACTTTAATAAGTTAAACATTAATTGTATATAACAAAAAATAGTAAATTAATATACTAAAGTGTCAGTTAAGTTAAATATTGCAAAATTATAAGACATTTCGAGAAATATTTTTTTTTGTTTCATTTCGCTCTCCTGTAAACCAAGGCAAGTGGCGTATAGCACAATTGCATTCTCAGCCGACGAATTATTAGAACATTACATAATTATACCACATACGTTTCTGTAGTTTACAAAAACCCCTTTACTTCAAGTATTCGAGGGTCAGTGACTCAGCGACATCAATAATGCGTGCAGGTGAGTGCGGGTGACAGGCAATCTGTCGCGCTGTCGCTGCGACCCTCGGTGACCCACACTTCAATACCGGCTTCGAGCGAATCGGGCTAAAATTTTCGACCATGTTTGAGCTGAAGCAACATCTTATAGGGCGCCAGTCTCATAAACGACCACGCTATAACACTGTACTTAATTTCTTGTACAGAAAAAGGTAAATAAGCTGTATATAAAAATGCTCCAAAATAATACAGGGAGAAATTTAAATCGTGAACCGTAAAATGTTATTCTAACTCTAAAAATAACTAACAATTAAATGTCCACAAGCTACTTAAAAATGGACATGTATTTTTTTGTATGTTTTGGGGTTCATGTTTTTGTATTTTTTGGCTTTAGGATATCAAAACGGATAATTGAATAATTTAAATTACCTCTTTAAATTAAGTAATTAATAACGCCAATTTTGACATTTCGTGCAAAATTAAATGATATTTATTACATTTTACGTTTTAAATGGCTTAAATAGTCGTTATAATTTCTTAAAATGACCATAAAAATTAGAAAAGGGCACTAAATATAATCATTACTATTTCTAAGTAGCTTGTGAAGCATTCAATTGTTCGTTATTCATAGAGTTAGAAAAACATATCACGTATCACGATTTAAATTTCACCCTGTATACGTCCTAGTGCACTTCAATTCTGGGTACTAACAATAACGTCGTGACATATTTATAGGTAGTAGGATTCCTTCGATACATATTTTACAAGCTTTTATTTAGTTTCACCTGTCCCGTTGTCTGTCGTTCTGTAATCAAATCTTGCAACTTAAATTTGATCCACTTCCCAGTTTCCGATTAAGCTGAAATTTAGAATGCATGTATAAATCAGATGACAATGCAATGTTATTGTGACATAGAGCTGATCTGATGATGGAGCTGGAAGGTGGCCATAGGAACACCGTAATTAAATGATGCAACCCTATCGAATTTCAGCTCATTAGATTCGTCTTGACAAGTACTTTGATACTATATGGTAACCAGGGTCTGATGATGGAGCCGGAAGGTGGCCATAGGAACTCCGTCATTAAACGATGCAACCCTAACGAGTTTGAGCTCATTGGATTAGTCTTGACGAGTACTTTGATACTATATGGTAACCAGGGTCTGATATTGGAGCCGGAAGGTGACCATAGGAACTCCGTAATTAAACGACGCAACCCCATCGAGTTTGGGCTCATTGGATTAGTCTTGACGAGTACTTTGATACTATATGGTAACCAGGGTCTGATATTGGAGCCGGAAGGTGACCATAGGAACTCCGTAATTAAACGACGCAACCTCATCGAGTTTGGGTTCATTGGATTAGTCTTGACGAGTACTTTGATACTATATGGTAACCAGGGTCTGATGTTGGAGTTGGAAGGTGGCCATAGGAACTCCGTAATTAAACGACGCAACCCCATCGAGTTTGGGCTCATTGGATTAGTCTTGACGAGTACTTTGATACTATACGGAAACCAGGGTCTGATATTGGAGCCGGAAGGTGACCATAGGAACTCCGTAATTAAACGACGCAACCCCATCGAGTTTGGGCTCATTGGATTAGTCTTGACGAGTACTTTGATACTATGGTAACCAGGGTCTGATGTTGGAGCCGGAAGGTGACCATAGGAACTCCGTAATTAAACGACGCAACCCCATCGAGTTTGGTCTCGCTTGATTCGTCTTGACGAGTCTCTTGCTTTTGTCCCATATTAATTATATATGATTGATTGGATGGATGACCCAATGCCAAGGTGAGCACGTGCCGAGGGCTGAATGGTATGAGGGTGTACAAACATGTCTTGCCGCTAACGTTGCGCCTCGGGGTACCAGGGCGAACCCTGTTGTATTGTAGCCCTTATCCCTCTACAACGGACCTCTGGGGGGGGTGGACCGTTATTTGTCCTATACTCGTGGGAATAACATGAAGAAAACAGAAACAACTACACAAAGAAAACGACGTTTAGAGAAGGCGAAATTGAAGAGACAGGACAAGATTGCTAATGAAAGCGATGTCCACAAGCGGCAATGCTTAGAAAAAATAAGTTTAGCTACTGCTAAACATAGAGAAAACGAATCGTTAGAACAACGCACACATAGGCAAAATACCGACAGAATACATACACAAGAGAGAAAGAAAAACGAATCTCTAGAACAACGCACATATAGACAAGATATCAATAGAATAAATACACAAGAGAGAAGGAAAAACGAATCTCTAGAACAACGCATAATTAGATAAGATATCAACAGAATACGTACACAAGAGAGAAGAAAAAAATAATTACAAGAAGAACACTTGGTCAGGCTCGACAGGAACAGAATGCTCAGGCAAGCAAGACGGTTATCACAAACAGCAGAGGAATGTGCAACGTGGTAGCATTGAGTACTTTAATAATGCTATAAATACATTTTGTGATAAAGTGTGCAATATTTGCACGAAGAAATGCTATCCCCATCAAGTGACCAAATATAAAATTAGTGCCTCATCTCCTACTTATCTTTCACGAGAATTACGCGAGAATAAAGAAGAATTGATGCTGTGTTACCGATGTAACAATCACATAAGTAAAAGTAACACGTCCGTACTTCCTTCTAAGGCATATTGGAACAGCTTGGAACCTGGGCCTATACCTCACGTTATACAACGTTTGTCGTAATCTGAAAAGCGCCTTCTTTCTCGGATAATACCGTTTTTAAAAATTGTAAATTGTAGTTTGACGGCTTTGGTAACGCTGGCACTGGCATTCACATAATACACCCTATACTTCGTTTTTTTTAGCATTAGAAAGACCTTTGCAGAACGAGATATAAGGTTTTTTTACAGGCAAATTCTGCGGATCGAACAGTAAATACGAGTTATTAAATATCACGAATTTATTATCAGGCTACATTAATACACATTACTCAGTGTTGTGAACAGATAAGAAACATAATGTTAGTTAAATTATATTCTAAGATGAAAAGATAATAATTTTAATAAATTGCGTCTGCAATTTTTCATGGAAAGGTTGTACATTAAAAAACCTAAAGAGGCAGAGTTCTCACACAATTTTAAAATGTCACTGTCTGTCATTCGACTTCATATTGTTGTCGGTTGAGTCGGTTGTGTTTTATATTGCTGTTAGCTTACTTAAAGATTGTTGTTATCGTTTTTGTTCAATTTCGTAATTAATTGTTGATCTATTTAGATATTTTGTTTGTTGGTACACATTTAAAATGGATGAAAGCAAATTCCTGTGACTACCAGTGAAAAGCGGATGGTGGTGAATATTTACAAATTAAGAAATGTGCCATAGAAAGGAACATCCCACTAAATCGGAACGTGTGAAAAAGACTGCTGAGACTGCTGGCATATCGTTGGCTACGGTATATAACATTTGAAAATAATATATTTTTTTAAATGAAATTAGATAATGTAATAGATAACACTGTGGAAAAAAATATTATAAACGTTGGTGGTTCCGAGTCCTCGGACTCTTCCACTGACAGTGAATAAAACTATGTATGTCATCCGAGTTTTATTTTCTAATTTGTTACCAAATTCAAACTACATTAGAGCGTCCCAGACCGCCTATAATGGCGACAAATACTAAACGACGTTGCCGATGCGTAGGGTTGTCTTAGTATTGTTATCTGCTCAGTCTTTATAACACCGTGTCCGCTTTTATACCGATAGTTTTAATCCTTAAATGCATGACTGTTAAAAGTATTGGGAGTGCATAATGTAAGCCAGATTAAATATGCAAATATTGTTAAATTTTAGACTGTAAACTTCATTAAATTCAGTAAATGTAAAATCGGTACGATATTAGTTCATCATCATCATCATCTTATTTAAGGGCTGTGCCCTTGTCGGTGGAGTAATCGCCATCTCTCTCTGTCGTCCGTCAATTCCTTTACCTCCTTGTACGACCTGACCTGTGCCTTTTCCTTCAGTTGGTCTACATACGCCCTTTGCGGCCTTCCCCTTCCCCTCCCTGCTTCATTAGTTACAAATAAAAAAAAATATTTTGTTAAAAACCGCCAAACACTAAACGAAAACTTTCAATAAGTATATATCTTTTTTCTAAATTGCCGCCATCTTGCTTATAAAACACTTATAACTTTTTTTAAATACAGTTTTGCCAACAAATTAATAATAAAGGTGAAAACTATGCGTTCAGCTATCGGTAAATATCAAATGATATGTATATACATAAGTTCCGAGAAATTCAGTGGTATCGGCCGAAATCGAAGAAGGAAGGTTTACGACCACTGCTTCTTTGTTCACCCGTTTGACAGATAATTCTAATCTTAAATAAAACGAAGTATAAATCAGTTCAATTTCCTGCTAAATTTAATCACGGCACAGCTGAAAGAAGAATGCTCCCGATTGTCTTGTCTTGGGCTTCAACTGTGCATAAAATGCAGGGAACTACTGTAGATCATGCTGTTATTTATCTAGGCTCCAAATTGTTCGCTGCTGGTCAAGCTTATGTAGCTTTCAGCCGAGTTAGGTCTTTAGCAGGTCTTCAAATCGAAGAACTTGACTGCTCCAAGTTGACGTCGAAGAAACCTTGTAATGTTGATGCATTAAAAGAAATGGATAGAATGAGAAACGTTACAAATAACTAATAGTCCGTGGGCTAGTCGGTCTGAAATTAGAAAACGGTATAATTTGGGGGTACCAAGTGTCCTTTTTACAGTAGTTAGACATATTCATAAGGATGTGAAAAAAGTATGATAGACTTCTTAAAGTGGTAGCTAACAGGCATACGGGCTATTTCAAGATTTCCGTTGTATGACAGGTATGGTTAAAATTAGGAGGTACAAATTTTCCTTTTCACGGCTGTTAGGTAAGCTTATAAAAACGTCAAAAATGCAAGATTGCCATTTATAAGTCCGACTCACAGTTCAGTTTTTTTTTATATTTTCAATCTTGGTTATTTGAAATAAGCACTATTATTTACGTCCATCGCCTCTTAAATCACTAAGTATACGGTGGATTATGACTACAATTCATTGAAATATTTTTTATGGGTCTTTTTTTTAATACCACCAACAAGTTATATACATCAAATTAAAGCTTATTAAATACACTATCTTTGAAAAAATATTTCATTTTTCTAGCGTCATGACTACTATGTAAAAACACGACACAAAAAAAATCAAAATCACGAAATTTTCATAAATTTGGTCATAATTAATTATTGGTTGGTTTTAGCAATATGGTGTATATGCAAAATATAAAGCTTACAGATATGCCTTTAATTTTGTTCAAAAGAGTAATTAGATATATTTAATAGTTCTCGAGATATACTTGATTTTGTAAAACTTGAGATCCACCATCTTTGATTGGCCCCCATTTTTGTTAGGTAGCACTTATAAATGGCAATCTTGCATTTTTGACGTTTTTATAAGCTTACCTAACAGCCGTGAAAAGGAAAATTTGTACCTCCTAATTTTAACCATGCCTGTCATACAACGGAAATCTTGGAATAGCCCGTATGCCTATTAGCTACCACTTTGAGATGTCTATCATACTTTTTTAACATCCTTATGAATATGTCTAACTACTGTAAAAAGGACACTTGGTACCCCCAAATTATACCGTTTTCTAATTTCAGGCCGACTAGCCCACGAACTATAACAAGTGATTACATAATTTCAACATTATCGATATTTAAATCAGTACATATTACATATCATGTGAACGAACTACGGACTTCATAACGGAATAACGCTGCTACGCGCTGCGAACTATGTCGTAGTAAATCTCGAATTAAAAATAGAGGTACTAAAAAGTTAAAAATAAAATTAAAGAAAAAAAAATCTTTTTAAAAACAAGCTTTTATTATTTGTTTATAAAATGAACTAAAAAGTTAAAAATAAATTAACTCTAAAAATAAATATAACACTTTGTAACTTGATTGTAACCTTTAACGACAAATAAGCGTCTTCGTCTAGGACAAAATAATTCCATATTGTATAAATTTATTTTATTTTAACACTGAAACTTTTCACCATACATAATTATTCAATCTCGTCCCCCCTCTTTATCATAGTCCCCATTTATAAATGAAAGCGTGCTACATTTAATACACCACAACATTTTCCTCAAGCTATCACAATGTAACACGCTTTCATTTATAAATGGGGACTATGATAAAGAGGGGGGACGAGATTGAATAATTATGTATGGTGAAAAGTTTCAGTGTTAAAATAAAATAAATTTATACAATATGGAATTATTTTGTCCTAGACGAAGACGCTTATTTGTCGTTAAAGGTTACAATCAAGTTACAAAGTGTTATATTTCTTTTTAGAGTTAATTTATTTTTAACTTTTTAGTTCATTTTATAAACAAATAATAAAAGCTTGTTTTTAAAAAGATTTTTTTTTCTTTAATTTTATTTACACTTCACTGTACAGATTTTTTTTGTATTGTGGGATGACGTTGATGCTTGAATCTAGGATTTTATTTTACGCGTTAAAGTTAAAGTTGACTGGAAGAAATCGGTTTTTAGCTAAAAAAACTACCCATTGTAAACTGTTTCTTAAGTACGGATTTCGTGTTTTTTTTACTAGCGTAATAAATCAATACATACTTATTTCATTTATTTATTTGATCACGAGCAACTTTATAACTCAACTATTCGCTATTGTGTACTTTATGATAATGCCACACATAAACAACACGGTTCTCCTTACTTGGCGACGACATGTCCAACTAGAAATCAAACCTATTTTTTGTAAGGAACGAATGTCTTCTTGTATATAGTTAGTATAGGGCTGTAATAAGTACGTATCTTTTTATTAAAATTATTATTTACGTTGTTCTCGCTATAATATTAGGGAATATAGTCGAACGCCTGGGCGAATACAATAGCAAAAATGTAATACGATTACAATGCTATTGTCTCACACTGCGGCAACAAATTTTGCTAACAGTCGGTCCTAAGTCCTAACAGCATTGACAATTAAGGATTTCTCCTTTACTGTGACATAATCAGAGATTGGACAAATCGTCAGTTGTAATATGAATTAACGTAACCACCAAATGACGACTTTTCAGGAGAGCCCAAAAACTAATTTGACATTTATAAAGTATGTTGTATCTTTTTAGTTAATTATCCTATTGAAATGATGTTTATCTTGTTTGTTTTATTTTTGAGAGGCCTATTTGACACACAATTACTAACTGCGACCACATTTGTAGTTCAGGAAATGGCTGGTGCTTACGTTAAATATTTTAAAATAATTTTTGAGTTACGTTAATAATTTAATGAAAATCATCAAAAGTGGATTTCGTAACTTAGTGTAACTCAGAAATTGAAACCGAATTGCTTACAAGCCATACATCACAGATGGCGCTTACAGCGTTGACATTTATAAAAATATGGTGAGTACATTAGGAAGGACATATTTTGTACTTACAAATTCGTACTTACGTTAAAATATTGTCTATGATTTTTTGAAACCTTTACATACCTTAATAAAAAACGTAGAAACCTAATAAAATGACAAAGTTTTTGTTAACGTATTCGACATTTTTTTCCGAATATCAACATTTTAAATATACTGTTCGATAGAGCAGGAAATTTGCAGTCGAACGGTATACTTAACTCAATTTCGTCATTTTGGTGGTTACATTAATTCATATTACAATCGACGAAATGTGCGTCATTGTTCGCAATAATATGGACATGACTCCAAAGTAAGATTGAATAGAGTTATACCTTTTTGACACCGGTAACTATGAAAACCTGTGTGAATAAACCCCTCAAAGCTTCGAAATCAAATTTTAACAAATAATTCGTTTAATTATCCATTCAATCAAATTTGGTGTCATGTCCACATTATTGCGAACGATGACGCAAATTTATCCGATCCCTGGACATAATCTACTTAAATATCCTTTTGCGAGACTAAAACTCTTTACTTGGTGTCTATGTCTATCTAAATTGGTTCATCGGCATAAACGTTAAAAATATAACTGAAAGTTAGGCCGATTACTTACCTTCATAATTATAATAATATTAAGGTACTATCGACAAAATTTAATCCTGACCCACAAAAAGAGCTTGTCATAGTACCTAACATTGAAAGCAAATTGTACGTCAGATGCAGCAATTTTATTTTTAAAGTTACTATGACAAGCTCCTATTGTGGGTCAGGATTCAATTTTGTCGATAGTACAGTAGAATATAAATGTTTTCAACAAGTCTTTCTTGCAGCGGCGTCTGTAACAATGTTCTCATCAGCAGTGGTATTCACTAAGGAAACCGCCTTGCTGTCAGCGCTGTGTCAGCGCTGCGGCAGCGTCGAGCCTAAAAATGGTATTCACTAATGCACTTTAAACGACACTAGCGCTCGGCGACGAATGCGGCGTGAGCTGGAACTACACTGCGTCGAGAGTTTGACGTTTAATGTACGAACTTCGTATTCTCTAACGAAAAACAGCGACGAACTCGCCCACAACCTCGCTCACTGCCTCGTTTCCTAATGTCAAATCAAACAGCTAGGATTTTAGACAAGGCTGTCTCGACGTCGAGCTCGTTGACGAACGCAGCGTCGAATGTGTGAATAAGAGAATAGCATAGCAGTATGTACTCACGGGTCGCTGGCACGTCGCTTGAGGTCGGCAGGTTGCGCGAAGATGTCGCCACCGTCGCCGCCGGATTCCAGAATCAGGTGCTCGTGCGCACGCACATATTGCAGCGGCGTCTGAAACAATATATAAATCATCATTTATGCGAGTTCACTGCTGGACATAGGCCTCTCCTATTAACTATGCATATAGAAGCATTAGGAGGTAAATGCCCATAATCGTCACGCTCGGCAAGCGGATTGACGATCCCAGTAATGTGTCCGGTATGATGACGCTGCTGCCCATCATCGATCTTGTAGAATGGCTAGTGACACTTCAATCCCTTGGTCGACTCTTACGACACCCGCAGGAGGAGTTGGGGTGGTGTGGTGACGGCAGTAAGAATACATTTATCACCACCCCAAATAAATATCTTGACACATAATCAGCTCGAAGGTGTCATTGACAGAAAAAACCCCGAAATTTGCGAATTTCGGTGTTTCCGGTAGCAGGCCTTGTTAGATAAATAAAACCGCCAAGAGCATGCTCAGGGTTCCGTAGTAATTAAAAAACGGCTGGGCCGATTATGTTCGAAATTGTTTTATTTTAAAGTATTCTATAAGTTTACTATTCATGATTTTTTTCATATTTTTTGACCTTCGGATCAAAAGTTAGATTGTCAAAACCAAAGAGTTCTCTGCTCTGGTAAAATGATTAACACGTTCGCCTCCGGTACTGTTTCACTAAGTGCTTATACAATGCCGATCGGAATTATCTTATAGAAATCCTATGCCAGTGACACGCATCTGTGACCGAAAAGTTTGTTTTTTTTTTATGCTATAGGTGGCAAACGAACAGACGAATCGCCTGATGGAAAGCGATTAACGTCGCCCATGGACACCCGCAACACTAGAGGCGTCGCAAATGCGTTGCCGGCCTTTAAGGTGGGAGTACGCTCTTTTCTTGAAGGTTTGAAGGTCGTATCGGTCCGGAAACACCGCTTGTGACAGTTCGTTCCAAAGTTTAGCTGTGCGAGGCAGGAAGTTACGAGAAAAGCGCACAGTTGAGGACCGCCAACCATCTAAATGGTGAGAATGAATACATTGTCGCGTAGGGCGGTGGCGGAAAGAAGCGGCAGGTACGTATTAATCCGAACAACTCCTCGGAACACTCCCCGTAGTACATGCGATAGAAAATGCAGAGCGAGGCCACATCTCTACGCAGCGCCAGGGTATCAAGCCGATCAGAAATGCGTTGGCAGTTGACAACTCGAGCTGCTCGAGATGCGGTCTAGAGGGACTGTACTCCTATGCCGGCGACACAGCATTGTGTCAAAAACGTTCGTATTTCTATGCCACTGGCATGGGAGTGAGAACTTGATTAATGCTAGTGTCATAAGAATAATATTACTTTGATCACGTATGTGTGTCACTGGCATAGGAGTACAGTTTTTTCGGTCACATATGCGTGTCACCGGCGTCGAACGTGTTAAAGTGACAAAAAAAATATTATTTACATTTTTAGTTTCATTGTAATCGGATCGGTTTGATATGCTAACGTGTGAAGTTAGCATTATCATTTTGAAGAAAACAGTGACATCATATTTTTTCCAAAAAATGATAGAACTATTGTTAAAAAGTATCAGGAACTTTAGAACTATTGTGCAAGCTATAGGAACTCCAATAAAAACGTGATCTGCTCACATTTGCTAACTTCATGCACCCCACTGAGCTATGCTGCGGACAGACGGACAAACGGACAGTCGGACATGGCGAAAATATAAGTGTTCCGTTTTTGCCATTTTGGCTACGGAACCCTAATTAGACTAATTACATAAGAGGTTACGCATAATTATTAATTTATTAGAAAGAAAAAAAGAAAATACATTTATTTAACGCCACAAATACAGTAGATAAAACACACAAAAAGTAACAAAGTTTAGACTTTAAAAGGGACCCCACTCAGCATGTTGCCACGGTAAACCATGGCATTGGTTTTCAGTGGGGACAGTGGCGTAACTATACCATCTGGGGCCTGTGGCAAATTATTTTGGTGGGGCCCTATCAGTAACAATCGTCACATTGTACTCAGTTTAATTGTAAATTTAAATTCATTGCCTCTTGGGCCGGGGCCCTCTTGGATCGGGGGCCCGTGGCATTTTGCCAGCCCTGCCACCCTATTGTTACGCCACCCTACTGTTAGTGGGGACCCAAAATCTTACTAACTAAACTTAGAACTAAAAATTTATATTATATACCTGCTTAGCCCTCCTAGCTCTCGCATGGAGATCCCTCTGGGCTGCCGGCAGCAAGGCCCGTAGGAACCCCGGCACGGAGGCCCGGAGAGGGTAGTTGGTGCACTCCTGGACTCCAGTTTGGAACTCCTCGATTGTCATCGTACCGGACTGTGGACAAGACATGTTTTATTAAGTGTTTTTTCTGTACCACAAATGCGTTTAGAAGAATGAATTAAGAGAGCCCACCCAACATGAAGTGGGAAGAGGCAAAGAATAAGGAAATCAAAGTATGTACGAATATTTATTTCTTTTAAAACAGCAATTCGCAATAGACGTACTGCAAAATCTCATACTCAAACTTACACTTCAGTTAAGTACTTTCCTTGCCCGTCTTAGTCTTTCATTTAGGCCTCTGCATCTATGGCACACGATTGAAATATTGCTGCAAAGGCAACTTTTTTGGTACCCATGTACTATGCGCGAGCATGACTTTCCACATTTCTGGCACAGAAAGTTCATGCAACAGTGCAACATCTTTAGTAAATTAGTTATTTTACTAAATCAGTAATTAATTATTTAGGAATTAATCAAAACAGTATCGTTTTGATTCATTCCTAATTAATTAATCTGATTGGTTTGATGATCTAATCGTCGCGTGTCTGCTTTACAGCCACACCTCAAAATAAAACTGTGTGGTAAAAGTGACCTTTACCTGCAATACCGTCACATCTTCCACAAAACTATTTTAAAATGTGTCTGTATAGCAGACACGCGACGTAACATTCTAGAATGGTACAAATACAAACCGCCAGGTTGTATATGAGGTGTTTGACCCGCTCCGCCGTGTCTGCGCCGACGTCGCTCGCGAACTGCACCAGCGCGGACAGGAACCGGCGCAGGCGCAGCAGGGCCGGCGCGCGCGCCTCGCCCAGCGGCGGCGAGAGATCCCGTGCGTTTATTACGCGATGTCCTAGGTAACCGATCTCTTTCCGAGGTGCAAAGCGAAGCGACGCGTTACTTTACTACGCGACGCGAATAAATCTAACGGCTGCCAGCTAATACAGTAAGTGTCCTACATGACCAACCCCGGCGCGGCGTACGCGCCACTCGACGCGAAGCAAACGCGATCAGAATGCTTAGCCAAGTTGCCAATCGCTAACGCTTGGTAGCGTTTCGTAGTTTTCCCTTTATGTCACTCTTTCATATTCGTGCGACAAAAACCGTTAGCAGCCTTTCGTTTACGTTTGGCGATTAAGCGTTAGCGATTGGCAACTTGGCTAAGCACCCAGTTTGTTTGATTTTTTCGCACGAACGACGCGTGAATGGTGTGTCGTTTTGTATATTGAAAACGTCCGATATAGAACTTTCCGCATGCACGTAAGACAAGGCTGCCGCGTCGCATACATTCGCGACTCGCATCGAATCGCTTGGCAAATCTGGTCGCTTTGAATCGCCTAATATTTTGTCTAATCAATTAATTTGATGATTTAATATTCTAGAATGGTACAAACCGCCAGGTTGTAAATGAGGTGTTTGACCCGCTCCGCCGTGTCTGCGCCGACGTCGCTCGCGAACTGCAGCAGCGCGGACAGGAACCGGCGCAGGCGCAGCAGGGCCGGCGCGCGCGCCTCGCCCAGCGGCGGCGAGAGATCCCGTGCGTTAGACGCATGCGTGGATCGTAAGCGTCAAACGCAGCCTAGCTAGTTATAGTATTACTATCAATCATTGTAATACTATAGCCTAGCTATGCGTTCAAAGATCCCAATGGGTCGAAGTGTATTCGTAAGGGCCCCACCAATAAGATAAGCTATGCGTTTTAAGTAAAAAAACAATAGCGCGCTTTAATAGTCACCTACATTATCAGAGCCAAACATTTTAGGTACTTTCGCTGCCTGACTTAGTCATTCATTAAAGCCTATGCGTCTATGACAGACGATTTAGAAAATTTCTGGAAAGTAACTTTTATGGTGCCTGTGGAGATCAATGCGCGAGCAGTATTACCTTCCTCATTTCCGGCACAGAAAGCTCATGCCAAAGCTCAGCAAATAAATGCCTGCCTTAGTAAATTTGTTATTTACAATGAATTTGATTGATTTGACAATTTAATCGTCGCGTGTCTGCTATCATCTCAAAATAGAATGTGTCGTAAAAGTGACCAAAATTTGCCTGCAATACCATCACATCTTCCACAAAACTCGATTTTAAAATGTGTCTGTATAGCAGACAAGCGACGTAACATTCTAGAATGGTACAAATACAAACCGCCAGGTTGTAAATGAGGTGTTTGACCCGCTCCGCCGTGTCTGCGCCGACGTCGCTCGCGAACTGCAGCAGCGCGGACAGGAACCGGCGCAGGCGCAGCAGGGCCGGCGCGCGCGCCTCGCCCAGCGGCGGCGAGAGGGATTCCGTGCGTTTATTACGCGATGTCCTAGGTAACCGATCTCTTTCCGAGGTGCAAAGCGAAGCGACGCGTTACTTTACTACGCGACGCGAAAAGATCTACAGCCGCCAGCTAATACAGTAAGTGTCTTACATGACCAACCCCGGCGCGGCGTACGCGCAACTGAAGCCTAACACGAACATCCAGTGTGCTTTGTCCGCATATTATGCATACGCACTGTCTTGGCTGAGCTACGGCCTGCTGCTGTGGGGATACAGCAGCGATGCCCATGACATATTTATTCAGCAAAAAAATTTATCCGTATATTAACTAACATCTCTCAAACTGACACTTGCAAACCTCACTTTCAGAACCTTCAAATGTTGACCCTTCCCTCTCTATACATACTACAAATAACTACATTCGTCAAAAACAACATCCACCTCCCAATAAATTTTCTAATTACTTAATTTGATGTTTAATATTCTAGAATGGTACAAACCGCCAGGTTGTATATGAGGTGTTTGACCCGCTCCGCCGTGTCTGCGCCGACGTCGCTCGCGAACTGCAGCAGCGCGGACAGGAACCAGCGCAGGCGCAGCAGGGCCGGCGCGCGCGCCTCGCCCAGCGGCGGCGAGAGATCCCGTGCGTTAGACGCATGCGTGGATCGCAAGCGTCTAACGCAGCCTAGCTAGTCATAGTAATACTATCAATCATAGTAATACTACGTATATAGCCTAGCTATGCGTTTTACGTAAAAAAACAATAGCGCGCTTTAATAGTCACCTATATTATCAGAGCCAAACATTTTAGGCGTTACGCGGTGTCCTTGCCTTCTAGATGAGCGGTCTCCTTCCGAACGCAAAGCGAAGCGACGCAATACTACGCGACACGAACTAAAACAGCCACCAGCTAATAAAAGTATCCTACAATGGTCCTCCATGACCAACCGGCGCGGCGTATGGGCGACGCGACGCGACGCAAATCGAACGCGATTAGTTTGTTTCATATTTCAGAGTCGCGACGAATAATTGGTGTGTCGTTTTGTATATTGAAAACGTCCGGTATATAACTTTTCACGTGCACGTAGGCTGGACAGGACAAGGCTGCCGCGTCGCATACATTCGCGACTCGCATCGAATCACTTTGCAAATCTGGTCGCTTTGAATCGCCTAATATTTTTTCTAATCAATTAATTTGATGATTTAATGGTTATGGTATGGAATGGTACAAACCGCAAGGTTGTAAATGAGGTGTTTGACCCGCTCCGCCGTGTCTGCGCCGACGTCGCTCGCGAACTGCAGCAGCGCGGACAGGAACCGGCGCAGGCGCAGCAGGGCCGGCGCGCGCGCCTCGCCCAGCGGCGGCGAGAGATCCCGTGCGTTAGACGCATGCGTGGATCGCAAGCGTCTAACGCAGCCTAGCTAGTCATAGTATTACTATCAATCCTTGTAATACTATAGCCTACCTATGCGTTCAAAGATCCCAATGGGTCGAAGTGTATCCGTAAGGGCCCCACCAATAAGATAAGCTATGCGTTTTAAGTAAAAAAACAATAGCGCGCTTTAATAGTCCTATATTATCAGAGCCAAACATTTTAGGTACTTTCGCTGCCTGACTTAGTCATTCATTAAAGCCTCTGCGTCTATGGTAGACGATATAGAAAATGTCTGTGAAAGTAACTTTTATGGTGCCTGTGGAGATCAATGCGCGAGCAGTATAACCTTCCTCATTTCTGGCACAGAAAGCTCATACCAAAGCTCAGCCTGCCTTAGTAAATTAGTTATTTACAATGAATTTGATTGATTTGACGATTTAATCGTCGCGTGTCTGCTATACGCCACATCTCAAAATAGAATATGTCGTAAAAGTGACTAAATTTACCAGCAATACGGTCACATCTTCTGCAAAACTCGATTTTAAAATGTGGCTGTATAGCAAACAAGCGACGTAACGTTCTAGAATGGTATAAATACAAACCGCCAGGTTGTAAATGAGGTGTTTGACCCGCTCCGCCGTGTCTGCGCCGACGTCGCTCGCGAACTGCAGCAGCGCGGACAGAAACCGGCGCAGGCGCAGCAGGGCCGGCGCGCGCGCCTCGCCCAGTGGCGGCGAGAGGGATTCCGTCGATGACAGCGCTAGAGAATTGTCATTATCAAACAAGTGTGGGAGATTAGTAGGAGTTTTTCGGGACGAATGTCGGTGACAAAAAAGGTGAGAAAAAAGCATTTCATGTGAATTAAATAACATTTTACAATGCATTATGCGAGGGAAACCAGACTATGTCGGCACCTCGGCAGTACCAACCAGCCCGTGCGGAAAAAAGTATCACATTCTGTGCATGAGTTTACCCTTAAAAAGAGCACTTTCTGAGCATATGCATTGTAAACGTACTTTTATTATTAGGGGTCGGAACTATAGGTACACATTTTTAACAAAACTTCAAAATTGACATATGCGAACACTTTAGCCCAGAAAAATATGAATATTATTGAAAAATCTGTATCTATCCAATTTTATTCTCTATCTCGAAATCTTGAACTTACAATGTGTGTAGATATGGATGTACGTGCTCTTCCATGTCCACTAGAGAAGTTTTGTTAAAGTTTTGCACCCATAGTTCCGACCTGTTTATTATACAATCAATGCAAAAAACAAATATTCAAAAGTAAACAAGGGAAGATAAGATATATGATAGCCCCATTTGGGCAAACAAACCCTCAGCACTTTAAACCGTTAAACGTTCATATTATGTCATCTCATGCTTGATAGACAGTCGCCATCTATATCCTAGCGTCCAGAGCACTCAAAAATATCTGAACGTGCATTTCACGAGAAAGACCACAGATGTCCCGGACAAACACGGGTTTTCTCGAAATTGTGTGTTTATCGAAGTTCTCTTTCTTGACCAGAGGAGTCAAAAATTGCTAAAAAAATGTATAAGTTCCCTTTTTTGACCAGATAAGTCAAAAATTGCTCAAAAAATTTATATTACCTAATAGCTCGGAAGAAAACTCAAATTATTGGAATATACACGCGTTTGTACGGGATAACCCATGGAATGTTCCGCCTCTAACGTTATGGCAATAAAGGTGTGTTCAGATATGACGCTCCGGACGCTAGGATGTACAGTCAAGTGCAAAAATAGGTATCGAAATAATCCGCTCATAAATATGTTACAACGTTCTTATTACACAGAATTACAGTGCACTGAGACATATTTTTGAGCATTTTTGTATACACCTTATTTTGCCTTTGACTGTATCTAGTATTATGCTGCCAATCGGTAACGCTTAATCGTGAATCGTGAACGAAACGCAACTGTCTTTGTCACACTATTAAGAAAGAGTGGCAGAGATAGAAAACTACTAAGCGTTAGCGATTGGCATTGAAGACTCGAGTCGTTTGAGTCCTTCAGTCTAAGACTCGACTCAGTTTTAAGTACTCTGTCATGTAGTCAAAACTTGAGTTATTTTACAATGTTACAGAGACTCGATTCCTCGATTCCGACAAGAAAAGTCACTAGATTTGTGTTTTGATATTAAGGTTTATCCGTATAATTATTAGTACTTAGTTTAAATAAGAAATCAATACAACATTGCGATAAAAACCACCGAGGGTTTTTATTATATTATTTATATTTAATTCAAATAAAGATTGAACAAAAATAAAATTATTATTATTAAAAGATCAGTCTCTATATTAGGACTTAAGCGTTATATGCAGGACTCAGTAAGCCTAAAATAAGGGCACGACTTGCGACTTAAAAGACTCGGTAGTCTTTTAAGCTCGATAGTCCCGTAAAAAATAGTCCTAAAATGTTTAAAGAACTCGAGTCTTTACCGACATTAGCCAAATTGGCAACTTGTCTAAGCAGTCTAAGCACCCTGATGGTGACTGGACCTATTGTAGCCAACATGTCACCTCACCTGTGCCGTTGTTCTGTGGGCTGGGGGGGCCCGGGGTGGGGGAGGAGCGGCTTTCTTCTCGCTCTGGCGAGCGGTGCTCCTTCCCTGCTGGCGCTGGAACAAACGAATACATCTTAAGATTCTTAAGCAACAAATACAAAGCTTAAGGGTGAATATCCGAGCGTTTCAACCGCCTAATTTTGGTGGCATCATTTTTGCCGAAGTTTCTATTCGTTTCAATGTACTTTGTCATTTGAAGGAGGCACGGTACCTTATACAAATGACGAAGTATAACATTGAGACGCTTAGAAACATCGGCAAAAATCATGCCACCAAAATTAGGCGGTTGAAACGCTCAGATATTCACTCTTAAACCAAGAATTTAATCTTTACGACTCTAGACCGTCCATTGCAATTCAGCGCGGAAACGCTGCGAGCGTGATGGGCACCTTTGCGTCGGGAACCTATCGGAGCGGTTAAGACCAGTAGCTTCTTTTAAGGGTTTTTGTTTAGGTTTAATTTTACTTTCGTTGATACGTATTTTAAAATTAGGTACCTTTTTAGTACAGATGGTGCCTTTTTTAGGCTCTAGTGCGAGAAGTGTGTCATTTTACGTCAGCTCCAAAACTTCGGAGGGCCAGATGGCCCGACGACGTTTTTTAGTGCAGATGCACTAAAAAACGTCGTACGAGACACGTGAAAAACGAAATTCGTAACTCGTGTCGATTTAAAACACTCCCTATCGGTCGTTTTTCGCACTTGTATGCACTATTACTGATTTATTTTTTAAGATGTAGTTTGTAAGTATTATTCTTAAGTAGATCTTTGCTTTTACAGTGTAATAAATAGAACTAACTTACAGTACCTACTTACCTATAAACACACGGAGCAATTTTCATAATAAATAAATAAATATCTTGAGACATCTTACACAAATCGACTTAGTCCCACGGTAAGCTCATTAAGGCTTATGATGTAGGTACTGCTACTGAGTACCAAGCGACGATATATACAGGGTGGCCCATTCAAATCCGTCAATATGGAAAAGTCTGAAACTATAAGACATACGAAGATTTGTTCTTAGGAACCATGTCACCGATTTTGATAAGACACTTGTAAGATATCATTCAAATTCGGTTAGAGAAAAGTTTTTTTCTTAACTAAGAGAATTTGCAAATTTCTCTTTTTGAGGCACTTGTTAAGAAAAATGTCGTTCGATACACGTGTAAAACTTCTTTTTAACTCGGGTGATTGTCGCCCTCGTTTCACTCGGGCTCCAACTTTCACCCTCGTCGAAAATTTTTTTTTTGCCCTTGCATCCAAATGTACTAGTCCAGTACAGATGGTGATTTATCGACGAGCTAGTGCGATAAGTAGTTCATTTTATGTCGGGTCGAAAACTTCGGAGGGTCCTCTGATCTGTTCAGTACAGAGTTTCTAGGACATGATATTGAAAATCGCTTAGAAAAAGCGTTTTAATAGGCTCTAGTGTTAGACTGTTAGAATCTAGCCATACACAGGCGTGCGCGTGACACCTCGAGCCATTAGCCTGCGTCTGACTGCGCGTGTTTTTGTCAACTGCCCGCGACGCGAGGGAGGGGCGGCTGTCGATGTTCTGTTGACGACTGTCGATGAAATGTATTGAAAAAAGTACCTAAACACTGTCACCATATTGGAGCGGCTAAGCTGCTCACAAATAGTTTAGCAGGCCTCTATTGGCAGGGCCCTATTAAGCATGTTGAGACACTTTTAAGATACTGTTAACGGCCGTCGATAAAATGTACTGTTTCATGGACAACGATTAACTTTTTCTAGTCACTCATTATTTTCAGAGGTTTGAAATTTTGATTGAGCTTTAATTCCATGTAAAATAAGAGGTAGGTACGCTAACCATACCTACCAAAAGTAATTAAGTAGCCAGGACATCACTTAAAACGTTAGAAAAATCCGTTTTTCGGTAATTCTCCATTGTCTGTTTTCCTGCACAGTAAAGCACTTGTGAATATCAAATGATATTTCGTAAACAAGTTTTTTGAAAAATGTACTACGATCCGATCGAATCCACGATCGAACCACAGCAGTTCCAGAAAGTATCGTATTTGTTATGAAAAGTTTAAATTCTATCTTTATACATTGAGACATTCCATCTACAGTCTACATATATTGGAGTTTACGAGGATAGGCTAATAAATGATATCGATAAGAGCACACGTGTCCCGTGCCTAGCACTTACCGCGACTGCCCGTGACGTTTCATTCCCGCGGTACAGTCGGCTTCAAAAGAACCGATCGGCTGCAGTGAAGGAAAATAATAACGGCCCTGTTGGGTGCAGGGTAAAGCTATCCAACATGCTATCCCTTTTATAGGTCATTTTGAGTTTTATTGCATAACAAAACACATTTAATGAAAACAAGATTTATATAAGAAGTCATAATTTTTGTGTTAAAAAGTTAACTTTTGGCACTGATAAACGACGATAAATTAAAATGTTCTATGACCGATCAACAAAAATAACCTATATCTTTTAATACCACATAGTTTGCTTAACTACCTTTCGTAACACAAATGACGCAATCATGATTTTTGTTTTGATGAAGGTTACCTATGTAATTTTTTTTAAATCGACCTTTTTAGGTGTAATGACGACGGTAAAATTATTGAAGGTGATTTAAATATTTTAATTGATTATAAACCAGCCAAGAGTGAGTACTTTCCCGTCCATTGCAACAAGTGTCCCAACAAAATTTTGAAAACGTTTGGTTTTAAATTGTTGTAATGTGACAAAGTAAAGAAAGGCAGCCTATGAAATGGTAGCATATTTTGTATGCATAATGCATTTGAATGAATTTTGAACCTATACATAGCACAGACAGGCATTTTGACGGAGCTTGTCACGGGTATAATAACGATTACAAAACTGGCACAAATCGATAAATGAAGTACCTAGTTTTTATAAAAAGGTTTTGCATGATTTTGAAATTGAAAGAGGAGAAATTAAGAGCGCTTCATCAGATTTCTTGTACCTCAAGTACATGTCAGTTAACACCAAAAGTTTGAATGCTTTTCTCGTTTTTCTTTTGCGTCTACGATTGAAAAATGATTTCGAGGGTGTTGATTGGTACGCAACCCCGTTTCAGTGACTCGAAGGCATGGACTAGTAGATTAGTCCATGCTAGAAGGCTCATAATATCTAACTCAAGCAACAATGATTCACAATGTTTATGTTATTAACAATACGAATATCGTCCAGAATTGTCTCCTTTAATAAAATTTTATAAGACTTAATTGTAACTATTGTTTACTTATTTCTCCTTTGACAGTTATGCCCAAAATGTACCTATTGCTGCGTCGTCGCCATAGAGTATCTTGAATAACTGTCGTCGCGCACGGTCCCAGTAATACTGCGACCATATATAACATGGACGTCTAACGCCAGCTCAAAAATGCCCCCAAAACTAATTGTTCAATTGTGCCAAGATGGGCAGGACATAGCAATTTTCCTAACACCGCGCATATGTTGACGCAACATCTTTGACAAATGTTTATAGAATATAGGCAATCAAAACTTTGATGGACCAATCACAACTATTTTTAAATGGCGGCATTGGCGGCTTAAGTTTTTATAGGTTGATATTGAAATTCATTGCCGTGATGCATTGAAGGGGGGGTGACACGACTTGTCAACTAAAATTCAGGACCGTTTTTGAAAGGCATTTTAATACGGCGTGTGGCTTCCATGTTTTATTTGTTCGTAGAATGTACTTATTCTTACATATTACACGTACGCAACGTACCACTAGTATAACCCGTCAACTATGCAGCTATTATAAAGCAATAACAAAGGTCGTACTGGCCGCTCCCTCGAGAGGACAGCACTCGAGCTGAGGACCTATCATCCGCAATTGCTGAACACCCATATATCATGCTGGATAGCGTATGGGCAGAACTATAGGGTGTTTTGCTAGGCACTGAGAACCTCAGACGCAACATAAGTATAATAATACAGTGTGTAAATCTAATACGGGCGATCAATTAAACCAGGCATGGGATTCATTAGTGTAATCATGGATTACAAAGTTTTTTTAAACTTACTCTTAATTATGACCCTACAGATTTTTTTAAAGATAATCGGAGCAGCAATGTAGGTACGAACATTTGTTATTGTTGATATGGCAGTTATGTCATCTGCTTTTGAAATTAGCTGTCAACGAGTGTTTTACTCGCGTATGTTGCTCTACATTGCGCGCCGAATTATTTTGTATGAATAATTTTGTTGCTCTAATTTTAAGTAAAAGTTATTTGACTGTACTTATTATGTCTTAAACTAACACCCGTTAAGAGCTTCGCCCGTATTAGACTTACACCCTGTATAATCATCAGTAGAATCTAAAAAATATATAAGCAAATATGGCCGACTAGTCATAGCATTTGACGTCTTTGACACATATCGTGTGGGATAGTGCAATACCGCGTAACTAACAAATTAAATTAGATTCAATTTGAGTGTCCATTGTTTGATATTTGATCTCTAGGTAGTTACGATTAGGCTTACGGTTAGGCTTTGGTAGTTACGCGGTATTGCACTATCCCCGACGATAATCGTGAAACACGTTCGTAGATATATTATTACGTTAATACTAATAAACACCAATAATTTGTCAGCCTCTGTAGCCTAGTTGGTAGTGACCCTGCCTACGAAGCTGGAGGTTCCGGGTTCGAATCCCGGCGAGGGCATTCTTCGTGTATTTATTTATCACAAATGTTTGTTCCTTGGTCATGGCTGTATATGTATCTAAGTATCTATACGTATCTATCTATTTATTATATATATCGTCGCCTGGTATCCACAACACAAGCCTTAATTGAGCTTACCGTGGGACTAGGTTGATTTGTGTAAGATGTCCCAAGATATTTATTTATTTATTTTAACAAAAAAAATGCGAACTCTAGGTTTTAAGTTGGTAATATAACCAAAATTAAATAGGTAATGCAAGTTTTTAGGTTTGTATATTTTGGTTTTTGATTCTACTGACTAATGGTATACGCCGATTGTAACCATGTACTTAGCGCTCAGAAAAAAAATCCCTTGATTTAGGTATATTATGACCAGAGATTGGACAAATGTGCGTCATTGTTCGCAATAATATGGACATGACTCCAAAGTTGAATAAATGAATAATTAAACGAATAAATAAATAAACAAATAAATATCTTGGGACATCTTACTCAAATCAACCTAGTCCCACGGTAAGCTCAATTAAGGCTTGTGATGTGGGTACCAAGCGACGATATATATAATATATAATAGATATATATGTACATATAGATACTTACAAACATAGACAGCCATTAACCAAGGAACAAATATTTGTGATAAATAAATACACAAATAATGCCCTCGCCGGGATTTGAACCCGGAACCTCCAGCTTCGTAGGCAGGGTAACTACCAACTAGCCTACGGAGGCTGACAAATAAATAAATAAATTCTTGTAATTTGATTTTGAAGCTACAAGGTGATTGTTTACAAAGTTTTTCATAGTTACCGATGTCAAATAGGTAATTTTCTGTAAATAATTAAAAGATCAATTATTCAATCAACTTTGTAGGCATGTCCATATTATTGCGAACAATGACGCATATTTTTCCGATCTCTGATTATGACGAAGGTATCCCTATTTTAGGACCAAAAAGGAACTTTTTTTTGTTAGTTGAATGTTCAACGTTCAGAGACACTTCAATCCCTTAGTCAACGCCCACGGGAACAGTAGGACAAATGTTTCTTACTGTCACTACGCGGTTTTTTAAAACATGCACGTATACATCGCCGTTCCCGTGGCCCGCCGCTATCGTGCCGGCCAGACGAGGCGTCGACTGACAGCGCCTGATACTTTGATATGCGATACGCGCCGGCATTACCGGAATATTTACAATCGGAGAGGATTTAGCCATTGGCGTTATTGCATAGTTTCGTACAGTCGCCATCAGATATATGGTAGCGGCCGAGGTCCCCAAATAAATCGGAGCAACGGTAAATTTCAATAAATTCGTTACGTGAGAAAAGGGCAATGATTTGGGAGCGTGTAATTCGTCATAAATTTAGGAGCAGTCACTTTTTAATAAATTCGTAACGTACAAATAGGTAAAGATATCAGAACGAACATGACTCAAAGATATCGAAGCAGCCAGGATGATCATAAAGATCGGAACATTTATAGGAAATACACCTTAAGTCTGCGTCACATAGTTTATTTTAATTTGTTACTATGTTGTCACTACTACTACTTTAAGTTGTCAATGTCAAAGATCATTTTGACGACTGTTGTGGGCACAGAACGAGGGGCCGCGCCGAGTGTGCCACTAAGAGGGATGGATATATAGTGAGCGTTGTTGCCATGCGAGAAAAATTACCCCATCATTTACCCTATTAAATGAAACAATATTAAAATGTAATATCAAATATGTTTATTTAAGTGGAGTTTTAGTTTCTTAGTGTACCTTATTTAATTTAATTTACGAAATAGTATTTTAAACTGTCATAGATACGTGGCGTTTTTCAAGCAAAATATACATCTTTGCCGAATATCAATTAAATTGCATTTTAACGTATACCAACCGACAGTAGAATCCAAAAAAAGAATGTAAGCAAATATGGCTGACATTCCATAGCATCTGACGTGTTTGAAACTTATCGTGAAATACGTTCGCAGATATAATTTTAGGTTACCACTATAAATATCAATATTTTTTACTAAAAATGTATGTGAACTCTTTCAAGTTCGGAATAAAACTACGATTGTGTTTTATTATGGAATAATGCAAGTTATTAGGATTGTTTACATTTTTTGGATTCTACTGACGAATGGTGTAAACGGTTTGCGGACAGCTCATATTGACTAGCAAAGATGCATTATTTACTTAAAAATAATACATTTTTTTTACTTTTAGGTATACACTATCTTCTACCATCCCCGACTCTCAATTTCAACTCGTCAATAATGATATATTTAGTAACTTATCGACATTAAATTAAAATATATATATATATCATCATCGATTTCATTAGAAGAATGAAAAATTACATGTACTTACTTACCACAAACAACATAGTACATAAACCCTCGATTACCCAAACTAGTTTGGGCAAACTTATTCGGATAATTTAAATAGGATAAGGTAAAATAAAACGACAACGTATACAAATAACATTTAATTTACTCATAAATAATTAGAATTCTATGGAAAGAAAACATTTGCAAGCTTTGAGGATTTAGTATGGGGAGACGGTATCGCTATAACTTTCCTAACAAAACATTCTGCCAATTTCCGAGGGGGACGAGGTAGCACACATGTAAACGATCTAACTACAAATGCATTTCTTCTTCTCGTTACTACTCACGCACACTTAAACAATACCACAACACTAAGTTAAATTATCACACTAATACAGTAAAATTTCTATGCGGACACAATTTCAAACTATCGACGTAGGTGTAATCGAACCGATTAATATGGCTTTCAAGTGTCTGAAAATTATCGTATCGATATATTTTTCTAAACGTCATAGATTGACGTGCACCTTGGTACTATATATTGTTGTTTTGAGTATTTAAATAAAAGTAAACAGACAATTAGTAACAGTTATTAATAAATCAACCAATTTTAATAAAAAACCGCCTGAATTGCTTGCCATTAACCTACTTCAATTGATTATGTTTTCGTTTATCGCGATCTTTGACTACGAAGGCTGTAACTGTAAGGAAAGTCTCGGTCAATCACGTGCATTTCGAAATCCGTAAATCAATTATAATATTTAATACATAATATTAATTAGCGGTTGTGAAAGAAAACAATGTATGTCCATACGAGTGTACATACGAGTGTTATTATTTTGTTGTAGTAAGAAAGTTTTAGTTAGCTGGGGTAAAACTCACTGAGGCTTAATTGTGAATACTCGTAAGGATACAATTTGAATACAAGTGCGTAGGTACAAGGTGCGTAGGTGCGTATACATACAAGTTTTTGCAATAAGGCCGGTGATATTGATATTCCTTAGTGATATTTTAGTAAGTACCTAAATACAATTTATAATATAGGTCCAACTAGCGTTAAGTAGCACTTGTAAAAATGAAGTTATTGAATTCGATAAGACTGCGTTTTTATTTACTTACTGTGAGAACACTAATATACGTAAACACAAGTGTCCGTATCTCGACATTTTATACCTACTCTCGACATTGTGTCATAAAGAGTAACGTTCACATCACTATGTATTTTCGCGCGTAATACGTATTCCAAATAAGCGCAATAAATATTCAACCTTATTGGCTTACATATAAGCTTAACATTAGACCAAGGCAGAGTCTTCTGTCTTACTTGATTCACTAAGTCTGATATTTCCTACAAAATTTAAAGATGGGTAGACTTTATTAACCTTAAATACGAGAATACAATAAATGTCAAACTTTCTCCATCAGTCAAAAATGAAAATACGAATTGTGTGCGATATTTTTGAAACCGATTTTGCTATCGATTCCCTGGTACTTGATTTTCTTGAACAATTTTATGTAATAAAATGTTGTAATATAAACAAATAAAGGCAAGATACGAAATGGTATCGCATATTTTGTATACATGATGTATTTGAACGAGTTTTGAATCCATACATAGCACATACAGGCATTTTGACGGAGCTTGTTACGGGTACATAACGATTACAAGACTGTGAAGAATCGATTAATGAAATAGTTTTTATAAACAGGTTTGGTCAATGTACAAATTCTTGGCCAAAGTCTTTGGCAGAGGGGAAACGATATGAAGCCGACTCCATTACTAAATCCTCAAAGTTTGCAAGTGCACCATCGGGCCAAACCACCATTTATACATTATAATAATTTTACGAACGTGGGCAACTATCATACTGAAATTACCCCAAAATTTTGGGTAATTATACCCTCCTTGCCCTGGCATCCCTCGAACAATAACAAAGTCACTGAATTATTTCCCTTTTCCGAGTTAATTATGGCCAAAATGCTTTCTAATGACTAGTATTTTTATCAGTTTACATTTTAAAATGGTTTGCTAACAGTTTCATTTAGAATTAGACTGAAAAACACTATATTTACCTGCGAAAGGTTATGTCAGCAATTTTTCGCTCGTTTCTACTTTTACAGCCTAGTACTTCGCATCGCACCATATCTAGAAGATAAACACAGATGAAATTGTTCAAAATAAGCCTTGGGATAAGTTGTTTGTGTCCACTTTCACATTGAAAACATTTAATTTCACTCCCACCAGACGTATGTGACGTATTCAACGCATTTGTCTGACACGTAGATGCTAAGTGCCACACAAAAAATAGTGGCACAGTGATAAGGACGGACGATTATCGTTCCTTTTCACTTCCACTAGTTAAAAGTTTAATAAGACCATCCCTTTCGTTCTTGCTATTATTATTACGTTGTCAAATCCATATTAATCCTACATTCATGGCACAGAACTAAGATGACAAAGAATGATCGACAACGATTAAAAGCGTAACGAAAAACGAAACGCAAGTGTGTGTGTAAATTTGTCTATGTGTGGCCAGGAATAGGGTTGCCTATGACAACAGAGCAATTATCTATCGGTTTTTGACTGTTTTATCGACAACATAGTATTTTTATTCATCGTTTTTTTGCCATAAGGTTCATAGTACAATGTGAATTGAGGGTGTCAAATTACAAATTGCAAACGTGTGTTAAATTATTATCCAGCGTATCCCTCAAATTTAACAGAAATAATAAAAATCGTATATTATCAAAAAAATCTCACAAAACATAGTAACGTCCTTCAAGTTTGTCAAATACACATTCGTATTTAAAATTTGGGACTATGACGGCATTGTCATGTAATGGACTGATTAGGTATGTTTATCGAACGAATATCGATATTGGTAGTTCAACATTTAGTCAAGCTCTAGCGAAGCGTGACAATTTATATTTTTACACAAAATATTCTTTAATATTATCTTTTTTCATAAATTATTAGCGCACAGTGATAGGACAACTAACAATTAATGCCAGAATGTGATAATTTACACGATTTATCCTACTAAATCGACAAAATATCGTTTGAAAACAATCAACCGGCATATCATATTTACCTGTGAAACGAGTGTTTGCCGTCATTTCTTCGGTGAGTAATAGGGCAATCCTTTACACTACACGATACCATATCGGTTTAATTATTTGTGTAAATTTACTTCTTACTAGAATTAAATATATAATCACTTTTAAATAACAGTCTCCGTCGAGACGGCTGATACGGCTGATATGTCACTTCAAAAGTGGTTACGCTTTTGGGATTGTTTTCTATCTCTTTTGCACTCATGTAATAGTCATATGACTGGTGGCTTCCCTTTCACACGCTTCCTTTCTCTATTAAGCGCTAGCGCGGATTCTAACTTTATGGTTGTGGGTGAGCAAATGAGTTTCCTAGATAAAAGAGAAGTTATCAAGCATCATTATCGAAAAATGCATAAATTCAATTTAGATTTTTTATTGATGTAATCATATTAATATGGGATAAGTAGGTAAATAAAATCGTAAAGCTAGCTAATTATTTATTTGAACGGAACTAAAAAAGTATAAAGGGTGAACAGAATACCTAAGTCATTTGCGGAACCTATTTTACCACGGTGACAAGTCAGAGAATTGTAAATTGACTGTTTCTCCCATTGCAGGCGTCCATGGGCTACGGTTACCACTTATCATCAGACGGGCCGTGTGGTTGTTTGTGTTTCACATATATTGCAAGAACTTTTAGCAGTCAACAATAAATACAGTCTTTTTAGCGAAGCAAAATTTTATATTGTCACAAAAATACGACAATTGTCGCGAAATTCCAACATATATCGAACCTCATATAAATAATTTACGAAAATCGTTCTAAACCTTGTGACAATTGTAACGACTTTCCGAAAGTAAAATAGTAGGTACATTACGATACAAGTGCGAAAAAAATTAAGTGGAGTGGAACGAGTTGAGATAAATTAAAGCACGACCGAAGGGAGTGCTTTAAACTACACGAGTTACGAATTTCCTTGTCGCACGTGTATTATTAGTGATAATTGTATGTTGGTGGCAAACAGGCACACAGACCGTCCGATAGTAAGTGGTAGACGTAACCTGCGGAGGCTTGTGACATCAGTAACAGTGATATTATACAATTATAGTCAAACTTGTCATTATGGCAATGTTTGTGTGTTGGGTCAATAGGGTTATTAAACAGATACGTTTATGCTACTTTTGCTTTACTAAAACAGGCTGGCTCATTAAAATCAGTCAGTATGGGAATGTCTGAAACTATCGGACATACGAAAATATGTTCTTAGGAACCATGTCATCGATTGTAATAAACAGAAAAACAGAATTAATATTATATTTAAAAAAAAAACTATCCAGCAGGGGAATCGAATCCGGTTGTTTTGAAAAAATAAACTTATCTGCACTATTTCTATTCGAAAATCCATTGTGTAGGTGTTTTTAGGAACTATATCTATCACCGATTTTGATAAAAAAAATGCATTTATACATTAGAAAAAAAACGCGTTGAATATGTGAAAACAATGTAAGTATTTTATTCATTTTAGACATCATGCTTCTTAGAGACATTTACTGTAAATGTCTCTACATTCCCATGCTTCTTAGAGACATTTACTGTTTTCACATATTCAAAACGTTTTTTTTTCTAATGTATAAATGCAGTTTTTTATCATAATCGATGATAGATAATTATGATTCCTAAAACCAAATACTACTTAGTATGTCTTATAATTTCAGAATTTATCTTTAAAAAAAATAAGTTTTAAGACAAAATATTATTAAATGATGGACTGACATTTCTATTACTCCCTAGGGAATTTCATTTATCCATTACTCCCGCTATGCATGCAAGCAATGGCGCGTTTAGTCAGCAAGTGTGATGAAAAGGTGACATTAACTGGCCCCCAAGATCGCCTGATTTGACAGCTGATTTTTTTTCTGTGGGATTATTTAAAAGGATTTGTTTTTTCTAATTGGCCAACGAACCTTTAGCAATTAAAACAAAATACTCGAACCACGATCACTGAAATAACGCCGGAAATGTGTGAAAAAGTGATGAAAAATGCGATGAAAAGGGTTGGCATCTGCGATGCTACTGGAGGTGGATATTTGTCTGATTATTTTCCATGCGTAATTGCCGACCGAAAATAATTATATTTAACCAGTGAAACTTTATATTTTTTGTGTTATGTATAGAATAAAATTTCAAAAATAAAGTGTAGGTATATATCTAATTTGGCCACCCTGTATGACTATGAATATATTCTAGATTGACTTATACACTGTTGTGCCAACATTACTTTCAAATCCCATTGTAATCGCTGTTTAATAATACCTACTTCAATATAATTATTACTCGAACTATTCATTGCGCCACCGAGTACCTACACGACATCTTCTCACGAAATTTTGCTTTGCTCCTTGTTCTACCTTTGTCAATTTTGGCAATACGTCAAAACAGCGGTTAACTAGACAACTCATTTTAATGATTTAGGCATAATAATTATTTGTCCAATTTGCGAAAGAGACAGAAATACTCTTTTCGAAGAACGTCACAACAAACCACTCTGTTCTAAATTCAAATTATTGACACCCTATTCAAGACGTGTGGCTGACCATAAAGAATTTAAAGCGTTGTGTATATGACAATAAGGTATATTTTCCATAAATGTTGAGATATTTACGACCACCCTGACTGCTCAGATATTTCTGATTATCTCTGTGTTCCGATATTTTTGCCTAATTATACGTTACGAATTCATTGAAAAGTGGTTGCTCCTAAATTTGTGACGAATTACATGCCTCTAAATTATTGCCCTTTTTCACGTAACGAATTTATTGAAATTTTACGTTGCTCCGATTTATTTGGGGACCTCGACCGCTACCATATATCTGATGGCGACGTACATAGTCTTTAATTTTAAAACATTGTACAAAATAAACAAGCGTAAAACTACACAACTATAGTCCAAAAGCTCCCAACTATGGTCCAAAACTAAGTCAAATATCTTCGATTTAGTGTAATTATTATATTATTCACTTAGTTCTTACACAAAGTCTTCTCATTAATAATTAAAGAACTTAGATAAAAATCAAAATAAAATATTTCCATTGATGCTTAATTACGAGTTGAATTTGTG
>JALPQI010005113.1:0-11621 GCA_025490895.1 Thaumatotibia leucotreta | reverse complement strand
CATTTCGATTACACGTCATCCGAGACATTTCCCGCTTAAACGGCCTTGGCATGTAATCTACTATTTCCAGAAAAATCTTGTTTTAAATTAAGAGTGTGAGTGTAATGTGCTCAAGAGCTTCATGAGCTTATTCCGCCATCCCCATTTTACCATCGAAATTCTAGACGCACGGCCGGATTCCACCCTTACTTGGTACATATTCCATTTGTTCGTACAAAGCGCTTTGAAATGAAATGAAATGAATTTATTAGTACAAAACATAACTTAAAATTATATTACATTAAAAACAGAGATATTGAAGTTGTGCCAAAGGGTCCTCACTCAGCTTGTTGTCACGTAGTGCACCGCAGGGCACACTACGCAACGCTGATTTTCAGTGAGGCCCGAGAAGGTGTGAGTCCCTTTGCGTCTTCTTTCCTTATGCGTACTGCCAAGGAGTGGAATTCCCTGCCGGCGTCTATATTTCCGAGATCATATACCTAACCCGTCAACTTTCAAGTCAAGGGTGAATAGGCACCTTCTGGGCAAACTCACTCCATCGTAGGCCACGTCTCTGCCCTTGGCTAGTCTGTGGCCATGAGTAAGCCCATTTAAAAAAAAAAGAGTTTATTGATATTATTGTATTTCATTTCATCTGTCTATCACTGCATTACGCTTAGATATTTAAGTGAGTGCTTACTGTAGTGAGTCTTATCTGGCTACAATCTCTTGTCACATCGCCGCAGATTAGATACTCGCGCATTCAGATAACAGTGAAACATGTTTTCGGTTACATTTTGAGGGTTCCGCCATTTTGACATCGGGGTTAGCAGAAAGTTATGTCCATATAGAATAACCAGTTTTAAATTCGCTAGCAGAAGGGTAAATCTATAATTTCAATTTTAAATTATTTATTGACTTATGTAGACTGTATCACCAGTTATCAACCAGTTATTCATTATTTTGTATATTCTTGTATTAATTAATTCGATTTAAGCGTTAACTTAAGGGCCATTATTTTATTTGTTATTGTAATCGTACCCACATTACGATACAAGTACGAAAAAAAAGGAATTTCGAAACGAGTGGCGATAAATTAAAACACGACTGAAGGGAGTGTTTTAGGTCGACATGAGTTACACAATACACATTTCCTTTTCGCACTTGTATCGTACGACGTTTTTTAGTACAGATACAGATGACCCTCTAAAGTTTTGTCCTGACAAAAAATGAACCACTTCTGGCACTAGTGCGTTCAAAAAACACCAAATGTACTGAAAAATTTGTGTCCATTCAATTTAGGCACGTTACATTGAACTTATTTAATAGGTACCAAAATAAGTGTTCATAGTTAAACCTTTAATGAAAACAAAATTTAACGTCTTATTTTTTGTGTTACGAATTCTGCGTAGTAACTTTTGGCAATGGAAAAAGGCGACAAATTCAAATTTTCTAACCGCGATCGACTAGTTTGTTAGACAAGTAGATTAGGTAGGTATATACCATAAAGTTTGTATGGACTAATTTTCGTGACACAATGGATCGTGATTTTTGTTTTGATTAAGACCATAACGTTGATTTTTTGCTATCGACTCATCAACAGTATTAAATATTACTTCCTTTTCAAATCCCACGCTTCTGGCCCACTTAAAAAAAAAGTAGTTTACAGCTATTCGTATTCGAATATGATCACATCATACCTCTTGACAACAGAAATAAACATCGTTAAATAATAATAACAACGGAGATTTTGTTATGTAACGTGTTGTGTTTTTCCTTATTTGTTATCTATTCCACTAATGAATATATTCTTAATATTTTCCTAAGCCTATTAAACTAATTTTACTATTGACTACAGTTGCGGTTCGTATTCATATTAATTGTTAATTAAGTAGAAACTAACAATTAAAATAAAAAATATGGATGCGTGATAAAGTATAATCTAATAATATTGTTGAAGTATCTAGGCATTATTTTTTTAATTCATAAGATTACACTTATATTAAAATTAATATTACCTTAATGAAACAGAGCGATAAATAAACTCAAATGTGCTCAACGAGCCCCTCGCTACTCTCCTTAGTAAAATTAATTTCTTCATTTGATAATATCATCTTAGAGGGAATCCATTATGTTAAACATGGATCCTAAGAAAAAAAATCTCAATCTGTTACAATTTTAGATTTCACCCCCACTGGATCCTTTGTAAGTGTAGATACAGTCTAACAAACCAGTAGTAAAAGTCGGTAAAAAAGAATAAAAAAAAGCAGGCGTGTAAATTTTAACTAAGTACGCGTTTTTTTACTGCTAATTTGGTTTCTCTAGAGTAAATATAGGTACTTACTTATAAGTAGGTATAAGAAGTTTCTTAGCACAGAATCCCGCTCAGTAATATTGTCTACGGATCTCTAACCTGTTTTATAACACCTAGTAATCTCATTCAACAACAATACGAGTTGTAGCGTTCGACAGCACGCATTGTGGTAGGCCGCCCGTGTCGACGCTCTATAACGGATATTTAAATAATTTTATAATGTAAGTACCTACATGGTATACATATTTATCGTGGCTTTAGCTCCATTAATTATAATAAGTAGATTTTTGGCAGGGATCGGACAAACGTGCGTCATTGTTCGCAATAATATGGACATGACTCCAAATTTTATTGAATAATTAATCATTTAATCACTTTCATAAAATTACCTATTTGAAACCGGTAACTATGAAAACCTTTGTAAATTGTCACCTTAAAGCTTTAAAATCAAATTGCAAAAAATTATTCGTTCAATTATTCATTTAATGAACATTGGAGTCATGTCCGTATTATTGCGAACAATGACGAACATTTCTCCGATCTCTGATTATTTTTGCAATATTTTATTCGGTTACCGCGAGGATTACACAGGAAATGATATTATAGATTATTTGTCTTAAAGGGCCTTTGCTACAAAGACCGAGTGGCCGATTGGTTCAAGCTTCAGCCGCAAAAGCTAACTTAAGTGGGTTCGACTCTCAGTTACAGTTACAGGGAATAATGTCGGTCTTATAAAACATATTAATAATACCTTATGGGACTTAGTTACCGTAAAACCACCAAACTATAGTCCAAAACTGAATCGAATATCTTCCATGAGATGTAATTGACAAGGATCGGACAAACGCCCGTCATTTTGACAACATAACCCTGTTTCGTACAGTAGAGACTTCCTTATCTTATGATTATGATGTTAACACATTTTATTCAATATGATGTTTTTTTTAATAACACTAACGCAAAGTATCTATTTAGGAGATCCCAAATCTTCTTTAGTTGTACAAGTTGTACGTATCATGAATTCATGATAGTAACCAATAAACAATATGAAGAAAGAACGAAGTAAAGTTAATTAATATACGCGATATACATTTTATTTCATGAATTCATCGCGGTAACTGAAGAAGATATTATATATTATATGTTTATGTACAAGTAAATAAGAGTTGCGATTTTCTCAATACATATTTTGTGATTGTATTATCAAAAAAATATGTTATAAAATAAAATAAGTTAACATCATAAGATAATGAATTCTCTAGTGTTAGGAACAGGGGTTATGTTTTCAAAATGACGGGCGTTTGTCCGATCCTTGCTCCTAGGTAATTGTTATATTAATCGTGCTATTCATAGGCTAAAACTCCTAATTAATACTCGTAACAAAAAAAAACTTGAATAAAGCCAAAAATAAGATGGTAACTGATGCTTATTTAGGAGTTGGAATTGTGGATCATAGTTGCAGTATTGGATCATAATCGAGTGGTTTTAGGGTATCAGCTAAGTTATGAGGCGTTTATGAAGAAAGGGGTAAATCTGTAGAGTAGTACTATTTACATCAACCATCAAAAGTAAAATTGTAATCAATGTTTTTATCTGATTTGTATATAACGCTTCCTGTAAATTTAGATGAGTTGGTGTTTTTAAAAAGATAACAAAATACGTAATCGATTAACAGTAGATTGTAAATCTAATCATAATCTAAACTGAAGACGTGTTTTGTGATTCTCATGATGAATACGGTTTTATTAACATATGTAACCGATTATATAATTTTTGTACGATAAAGAAGATATATTGTCATGACCATTCAAATCCAATTAACTTTTATAGACATAGTTTCAACTAAGAATTGTAATTGTAGAATGTAAAAAAATATTATTTTTAGAGTAAACTATGTACTTCTTGCTGTAAAATTGCGGACCTAATTCATGAATATATTCATTCATAAAGTGGCTGTCCACTGTTGCAACCATCCGTACAACGAGGCGTGTAATTATGCTAATTATTCTTCGTAACAAAATTTCTATAGGAATATGGTCCTACACCGAAAATACTGTAAACACACTGATTTCAAATAGATTTAAAGCATAAATGGAATCCAATTTAATATCAGTATTGGAAATTCCCTGATTTTTCCATCGAATCCAAAAAACATGTAACCATATCGTTCGATAATTCCGTGGAAATAAAAATAGCAAGTCATGATTAAAAAGTCCCTCTTTTCATACATTATTAGCGGCTTTTTTAATCTCTAAAATTTTCGTTGTTGAAGTTGGAAGCCTAACCACACTTATACTTTATCAAGGACTTATTTGGGTCAAAATTCTTTTCGTTGTCTTATTTTGTGTCCCTAAAAAACGTGACGCAGTGGTGATTTTTGTGTGAGATGATGTTTTGTTTTCAATTCCTGATGTATGGATTAAAATCTAGCGTGAAAAAGAAATACAAGTGCACCGGTTTTTTTTTTATCCGATTTTTTCATTTGAATTTGCCAGTTTTTTATCGGTACACACCCCTTACTGAGTCGAAACAGCAACTAAAAGCGTTGCAGAGTGGTATGAAACAAGACAACGAAAATAATTTTGACCCATTTGCCTCATCCAAACTTTCCCTTCCAGATGGCAAGCCTAGAAGCTGTGACAGAACCAGTATGGCTCGGCGAAGGCCCCCATTGGGACCATCGCGAGCAAGCACTCTACTTTGTGAGCATCTTCGACAAGTCCATCAACCGATACGACCCCGCCACTGGCAAGCATACGAAGGCTGTGCTCAGTAAGTGTCCAATAGATGGCCCTGTTCAGTGATGATTAAATTCTACATCGCGCTGTTAACATTTATTCTTGATTATTGAATACTTTTTTGCTGATGAAGTCAAATTGAAATCAAATTCAAGTCGGTGTCGGTACTCCGTAAATGCAAGCGAAGTTTATTAACTCAATTTCTCAAATCATATTTGAATTGTAAATTATTAATTTGGGCTACATTTCGGACATGACGAAGATTGGATGGTATACGCTGGAAAGAGAGACTAAATGAGTAATTGAAGAGGTATTTAATTTGGTTGGAGAAAAAAGAATATCGTGCGGTGCAGTACACATACAAAATTATAATAATTATTAAGTGGGTGAATCTACGAACAAATAAAACATGGAACGTACGCCATACTAAATTGCCTTTCAAAAACGGTCCTGAATTTTAGTTGACAAGTGTTACCCCCCTCTTCAATGCATCATGGTAATGAATTTCAATATCAACCTATAAAAATGTAAACCGCCATTTAAAAATAGTCGTGATCGGTCCGTCAATGTTTTGATTGGCTATATTCTATAAACATTTGTCAAAGATGTTGCGCCGAAATAAGCGCAGTGTTAAGAAAAGCGCTATGTCCTGCCCATCTTGGCACAATTGAACAATTGTTTTTGGGGGCATTTTTGAGCTGGCGTCCATGTTATATATGTATGGTCGCAGGGGTGAATCAACTTTTTCTGTCTTTTATTACTATGGTTACGGTCGCCTGAGTCACGCTGGTTTTATGCATAATTATGATACTTAAACTATGCAAACTAGCATTTTTCTGGTTTTAATCTGGCCCTTTCCTTGATGGCCCATCTACAAACATGGACTATATGCATGTTCGCATAAATTAAGTAGCATAATTTTGCATAAAACCAACGCGACTCAGGCGACCGTAACCATGGCAATAACATACAGTTTGTCAGCCTCTGTAGCCTAGTTGGTAGTGACCCTGCCTACGAAGCTAGAGGTTCCGGGTTCGAATCCCGGCGAGGGCATTCTTTGTGTATTTATTTATCACAAATGTTTGTTCCTTGGTCATGGTTGTGTATGTATCTAAGTATCTATACGTATCTATCTATTATATATATCGTCGCCTGGTACCCACAACACAAGCCTTAATTGAGCTTACCGTGGGACTAGGTTGATTAGTGTAAGATGTCCCAAGATATTTATTTATTTATTTATTTATTATTTATTTATACAGAAAAAAGTTGATTCACCCAACTTAAATAATAAAAATCAAATTATTTGATTTGTCGATGATGATGTCACATTGTGAACCAAAAAACTTTGTTTACATACATACATGTAAATTGTAAACCAGGGAAGTTAGAGCTTTCGGTTTTAGTCCGAAACTGCCGGTTGATTTCACACCTAATACAAAATCTACTAGAGATCAATGCTTAACTGAACCCTCACGGACTCCTGAAATTTTGAGGATGCCCTATTATTTCCTGATGCCTGGTCAGGGCGGATTTAGAGGTTGAGAGGCTTCGAGACAACAAAGGAGTGGAGGCCCCCCAGCCCCCAATTATTTTCCAAATAAAGTAGACAGTTTTTTTCAGTCAAGTTTTTCAGTAAATAATTTTTTGTGGAAACAAGTATACATTATTTTATTATTTAACAAACATATAAATACAATCAGAAACGAGAATTATCTGAAATTAAATTTTAGCGTTAACGAACGGAATCTTCCGAGCTTTTTTCGCCGAAAAATCGTTGATGATTTCGCTGAAATCTAGTTCCCGGAGTAGATCACTTTCAATACTAAAAAAAAAATTACTAGACTAGTTGAAATTTGATTTTTTTTTTCGAAATCTCTAATGTGGGGGCCCTTTTATGGGGAGGCCCCGGGGCTGTAGCCCCGATTGCCCTCATAAATGAAATGTCCTAAGCCTAATCATGGCTATGTAACAACTATTATAGATATAATATTAAGATATTTAATTTCCTGATTGCTGTGCCCTTGCAGGGTGTCACATGTTCTTACTTTACCTAACAATCCATCTTATGTTAATGTGATATGCAATAAATCTTTGACTTTGACTTTCCTCATAATTTCTCTACCGTCTTCCAGGTGACATGCCCGGCTTTGTCATCCCCATAGAAGGCAAGCCCCACCACTTCGTAGTGGGTCTAAAGCGACGGATAGTAGAAGTGGAATGGGAGGGTAAGGACGGCGGAGCCAAGGAGCTGAGAACTGTGGCTGAGGTGGACCAGGATATCCCTGACAACAGGCTCAATGATGGGAAGGCTGACCCTCGCGGGAGACTGTTCGCTGGTGAGTTGATATCATCTAAAGATGCATTCCACAAAAAAGTCCACCGATGTCCCCGTACAAACACGGGTATTCTAACAATTGTAGGCTTATCGAATCGAAGTGGGTTATTCCCACCTGTTACCACCAACTTGACACCAGTGGTAACAACTGGGAATTTTTTTCCCACCTGCTACCACTGGGAACAACTGGGAATTAAAATTCCCAACTGTTACCACCAAACTAATTGGTGGTAACTACTGGGAAAAAGAATTCCCAGTAGTTACCACCAATTAGTTTAGTGGTAAGAGATGGGAATTTGAATTCCCAGTAGTTACCACTAAGTTAAATAAAAAATCATAATTGAATATTTTTTCATCCTTGTTGGTACAACAAACATGTACTCTTAGAATACATGTTTTAATACGCACAGTGTATTATAAAATAAACCCCCATTTTGTCTCACCTTGTTTTTTTTACAAAAATCCATAGTCAACAAGGTTTCAAACAGGAGACTAAAACTCCGACATCGCTACGGCTTGTAGCACTTGATTTTAATATGGCTTATAAACACACGTGTAAGATAAAGCTTCGTGTTGGTTTCCTGTGCTACTAAAAAAAGAATAACAAAAATGTACAAATACCTAAATTTCTTATTCTCTATAAAGAGAAAATCAACAACAAACTGTAGAAAGGTTAAGTATTATACGCCCAATCAATTCGTGTAATCAGAATTTAAATAAATACGTTAGATTTTTAGAAAAAAAAAATGTTTTCGGATTTTCTTGACCCGGGTATGAGCCAACTTTGACATTTTTTTATAAAAAAACTACAAGCCGTAGCGATGTCGGAGTTTTAGTCTCCTGTTTGAAACCTTGTTGACTATGGATTTTTGCAAAAAAAGCAAGATGAGACAAAATGGGGGTTTATAATACACTGTGTATACGTAATGTTTCTATGTATCTACAGATAAACACACATGTACTATCTGTTAACAAATTCTTACAGGGGTAAATAGAAGAATAGAAATGCTCCTATACATAGTTCTTAATATTTTTGGTCCAGATTCAGAGTAGATAATACTGACAACATATTTAAAAAAACAATTAAAAAATATTTTCAAAATGTATTCATTTTTTAGTAATATTCATAAAATTAGCTCCTTATTAATAACTGGCAAAGTATTTTGTGTATATTCTATTAAAAACAAGCACATTACTAGTAAAGTACTTGGTGGTAACAACTGGGATTTATTTTTCCCAGTAGTTACCACTAAAGTGATTGAGTAAAGTGAGTGAGTAGTTACCACCAAATATTTTAGTGGTAACTAGTGGAAATAAAAATCCCAGTAGTTACCACCAAGTACTCTGGTGGTAACAGGTGGGAAAAAAATTCCCAGTTGTTACCACTGGTGTCAAGTTGGTGGTAACAGGTGGGAATAACCCATCGAAGTTCTCTTTCGTAACCAGAGTAGTCAAAAATTGGCTATGTAAAGTTTTCTAAAGGTATTGTGGGGTGTGGATGTATCTCGTTCTCTTGACGAAGACTGTCGTGATGCTCGATGACTCAGCTACTGCGGCTACCTCGGCTCAGGGACTTTATTTAGGGAAATGTTTAAATAAAAACACTTGTTTACAATTACAACATTACAGTAGGTTGAGTGTTAGTTGGTTAGTGAGCGCGTGATTAGCGCTTGATGAAGTGAGCGTGAATGAATTGAGCCCTCGCGGATAGCGTATATATATATTAGCTATCCCCACTCCGCGATAATCCGCGAGCGCCCAAAGTCGCGGGTATCTCACGCCGCGTGCGTGTTATATGTGGTAGCGTATAGTGTGATAGTATTTATTTAAATGAATTACACGAAATACACAATGGACAAATATTGTACAAAAAAGTAAAGGAATGGGATTAATTTAATTGGGGAACAATCAATCTTATATCTAGTTAAAGTCTTAGGCTTAAGAATTACATACTAAGACAGATATTTATTTACATGTTATGAGCTACATAAGACAGATATTTATTTACATAGTATGAGCTATAAATGACATAAGACAGATGTTTATTTACATATTATAAGCTATATGCGACAATTCTCCCCCACGTGCGTCAGCACCGTCGTTGAACGGAGAGCATATAGGGATCAATCTGGAGACTGGGCGGCGGACTTCACCTGCGCGGGTGCGTACAATGGCTACTCTTACATGGCCATCAGGGCCGGGAAAGAGTTGTGCGATTTCGTCTCTAGGCCATGTACCTCGTGGCATTGAACCGTCCGCTATTATCACTATGTCGCCTGCGTGTAGCTTTTGACTTTTCTGGTGCGCGCTGGATCGTGGGAGTAAACTCGGCCGGTATTCTTTCTGCCAGCGTTTCCAAAAGTGGTCGGCGAGAGATTGCGCAGTCTTCCAAGAAGATAGGGATAAATTGCTGTCTGTAAACACTCCCAGCGGTGACATGGCGCTTGATCGTCCAAGAAGGAAGTGATTTGGAGTCAGGGCCTCGTCTTCGAGATCGGGATTCACTGGTGTGAGTGGTCGCGAATTAATTATGTGTTCGGCTTCTAGCAACAAAGTGTGCAGGACTTCCTCATGGGGCGCTCGTTCTTTGAGGGTTGTTTTCAGAGCTGACTTGACGCTGCCGACGAGACGTTCCCAAGCACCACCGGCGGAAGGGTTGCCTGGCGGAATCTTCTTCCACATTATGGATTTCTCGATCAAGAATGGCCTCATGGATTCGGGTAGAGTCACCTTGGCTTCGGCGATTTCTCGTTCTGCTCCGTAGAAGTTGGTGGCGTTGTCAGAGTAGAGAACGGTGGGTGTACCACGCCGTGCTATCATTCTTCTTAATGATAATATCATAGAGGATGCCGAAAGAGAGGCGGCAAGCTCTAAATGGACGGCCCTGGTGGTAAGACACGTGTACAGGACGCCCCATCTTTTCTCTCTACGGCGACCTATTGTGATGTGCATAGGTCCGAAGAGATCTACCGCTGCTGCGGTAAACGGCGGTTGATTCGCCTGGAGCCTTTCTGGTGGTAAGTCGCCTACAGGAACCTTGAGAGTAGTTCCCTTATAGGTCCGACACCATTGGCATTTATTCGTTAAGTAACGAATACTACCGCGCAGTCCGATAATATAATAATTCTGCTTTAATTCGTTGATCACAGTCGCGTGGTTGCCGTGATTGTACAGAACGTGATAATGATGAATCAGGAGCTTCGTGAAGCCTTCTTTGGCGTGCAAGACGGGTACGTGGACTTGCTTGTCAATTCTAGCATCGAGTATAAGAACTCCATTCTTGTCCAGTTTAACTGCAATTTTGTGTAATGCAGACCTTCTTGGTAGTGCGCGCCCAGCCTCCAGCAACTTGATTTCCTCAGCGTAGGATTCTTGTTGACTTCGTCGTATTAACAAGATTTCGGCCAAGTTCAAATGCCCCTTGTTCATTTCTGTTTCTATTTTCTTGTATAGCGGTTTGGCCTTAAAAGCCTCGGCGGCAATCAGAACTCTAGCCGTCGCTCGGACTAACTTTGAAAATTTAGAGAACCTATTTACGACTGGTAAATAATCGAACTTATCTTTTTTACTCGCGACGCCCGTACATATAGTTTTAAACGCGCGTTCCTCTCCGGTAACGTCCGTACCGGCGAGTGTTTTTTCGACCGGCCATTTAGCTGATTCTTGACGTATAAACTCGGGCCCGATGAACCATCGGTGATTCGTTCCGAATTGCGCGGGAACGCCTCGGGTCGCGTCGTCGGCTACGTTTAACGCACTCGGTACCCATCGCCAGTCGGCGGGAGTGGTTGTGCTTTCAATTTCCGCTATTCTATGGGCTACGAACGTTTTATACCTACGCGGGTCTGACCTGATCCATGTTAACGCGGTTTTTGAATCGGCCCAAAAATACCTATTCTTTATAACGTAATCCGATTCCTTGACTATTGTTTCGGCTAACCTGGTCGCGAGTACGCAGCTCTGTAGTTCCATTCGTGGCACGCTAATTACTTTCAGCGGTGCGACTCGTGCTTTCGCTGCTACGAGCGCTGAAGTACGTAGTCCCTCTGGACTGGTACTTACTATATATATAGCTGCCGCGTATATTTTTTCGCTCGCGTCGCAAAAAACATGTATATCGGCTTCTCTATTGAACGCCTGTACGTGACGCGGTATTTCTAAATATTTTAGTTGCTGTACGTTATCGACGAATGACCGCCATGCGGGTGCGAGTGAGATAGGAATAGTCGTATCCCAATCTATACCGGTTCTC
>JALPQI010005112.1:0-18576 GCA_025490895.1 Thaumatotibia leucotreta | reverse complement strand
TAATCACGTCATACTGTATAGGGGGGGTCAAGAAAAAATCACCAATTATCACCATAGGGGAGAGGGGTGGGGTCATCGGACAAATCACGTGTAATTTTTTGTCACTCTCTGCTGAACAGAGTTTTGAAACTTCGCTAACATTTATCCTGCAAATATCACCAAGTATCACCATGGGGGGTCTAAAATTGGTCAAAATCGTATGACGTGATTAATGGACAAGCCCTAATGCCCATAATCGCCACGCTGGGGAAGCGGGTTGGCGATCGCAGTAGTGTGTCCACTATGATGACATCGATGCCCAAAGAATAAGCAAAATAAATTTAATAAGCGACATGCTCTAACTCGGTACGCAACAAGAATACGCGGGTTGTACGCTAACACGGGCGTCCGGCCGTAGAATCCATTTTACACACGATTAGAAATTAAAAGGACGGACATAAAAAACCTGATATCGCCTTTTAAAAATATCCTGGTGAGATTTAATGATTAAAGCTAGATTTTCCCCAAGTTTTAATTAAGTTTGCATTTTGTTTACGGCTAATACTTTTACTTACTTGCTAATAGGCAGTTATTTTTTATGGAGTACATAGAACTGGCTTAAAACTCGCTGCTTAGAATGTTGAAATCGACAATGTGTTTTTGTTTCGTTAAAGATTTTTCTCATGTACCGTTCAAATTTTAGAGGGTTAATTTTTAGGTTAAATATATTGATGAACTTGTAATATGGGACGAACATCCGATTCGAGAAAAAAAATCTAATGTTCCATACATTCCCGCCTACTTGAATCATAATATATCGGTCCCATAGTAAAAGTTTATCAATACAACCTCAGAATTAACCCCCTAAAGTTTTAGGAGGTGGGTTAGTTGCAAAAATAAATTACCTAATTAAAGACCCAATAGAAAAAAAAATACAAATTACATCATAATTTTTGTGTTACAAAGTTAAATTTTTTGTTTCAACTTTAGGTTGAAAATCCAAATTTTCTATTAGCAGTCAACAATACACGACTTTCTTTTATAAATTTGCCGCCTTTTTCTACTACCAAAGGTTTTTGAACAGAGTAAACCATAGTTTGTATGACTAACTTTTGTAACACAATGGACGCAATGATTATTTTTGTTTTGATTAACCGCCTCAACAAGTGGCATTTTTTTACATGGAAAACTTTATTAACGAAAAGGTTTAATAACGCTCCGTCGAAAATTATATGGCAAATTACCACTTCCCAAATATTATTTCCCATAACTGATTTGAGCAAAAATTATATGTGAAATATATAATATATTCTGCACTTTCCCTTTTATTTCTTTGGCATAGTCACTTCACCTCTAACTTTTGTCAAATGAAAATTTGTCAACTAATAAAATACATGTTTGTAATGTGAAATTAAGTAAAAACTTTTCGGCAAAATGGGACTAGGTACACTCGCGTATATGTACGTATATGTAGGTACGTATTAAAACGTGTGAAACTCTGATAAAATCTTATTAAGAACAAAAAATCCTTAAAACTAACTAGAATTATAACTAATATGAGACTAGTTTCGCTAAATATTTAAATATCTTAATACTTACTTTTAAACCCTCATCTGTAGTTGCTAAAGATCAGTACAATGTATTTGTAATTCAAATTATGTATGGTTTTGAGTTAAATGTCTATTGTACGGATCCTTACATAGACGAAGGGTTATGGTTTACTTCTAAAAGGTTCGAAAATTAAATTTATGCGAGTTCGAAGAAACGCGTCACAAATAGGATCATTATCGCGAAAACATTTGACCAATAACCCGGGCAGACGTAAACTTCCGCCATCGGACGGTGACGCTCGAGTCGCCATGTTTCCAAAATGTTACTTTTATCGATCAACAACGGGCGTTGGATTTGATTGGTCGTTTAGGCTAATTTTGAATTTTCCGATAATTGTGCCCATATGATGGTATTGAATCTTAGTAAGTACCTCGAAGTTTGCAATAATTACTTAAAACTATTATGATACAAATTAAACACTAAAATTTAACTAAACGGTTAAACTCACGTAAATTTAGTCACTACGTGCGACTTGTTTCAGAGAGCCTAGGTATCCATTATCTTATCAAACACGGAGTCAACTGCTACCGCGACACCTGTTCATGCCGCGCATTAATTTGTACGTGGCTTAATAAATTTTAGAGCTTTTAGTTTGTTCTATCCAAAGTATTTGCTTCACAACGACATATTATATTTACAAATAGCAAAACTTTAGGGGCAATTTGTCATTTTTAGGCAGTATCTAAAACATCGCAAAATAGTATTATCAAACCGCGATGAGAACGGGATTCGATTACAGACAATAGTGAATGATTTAAATAAATCATTCACTATTGTTTGTAAGTAAATAAGTCTATTCTTGGTAAATTTTGTGACATTTGTTGTGTCAACAATACTTTTGAATCCCTTTTTGATTCCGGTTTGATAATACGAATATCGAATTTCGAATGCGATTGCAGAATGGCATCTTGACCAGGCCTACAAAGTACAGTCACGTCTAATCAAAGACACAAGGATCAAAATCGTATACATATTATTAGAGCCGACCGTACAGGGGGGGTTACAAGATATACGACTCATATAGCCTCGTCCCTTTCTCTTAACCTTAACTGAATCGCCTTTGTACCGCATGGTAACTCCCCAGGGTGCTTAGACAAGTTGCCAATCGCTAGCGCTCAATCGTCAATCGTAAACGAAAGGCAGCTGTCTTTGTCGCAATAATATGATAGAGTGACAGAGAGGGAAAACTACGATACGCTACGAAGCGATAGTGATTGGCAACTTGGCTAAGCATCCAGCACAGTGAAAACTAATGGTTAATCGATGACCTCTGAAGTGATCCCATTAGTATAAATTGGTGTCTAAGAAGTTCAGAAAGTTCATTATTTAGATGTGAATTAAGGACGACTAAGATTAAGCTGTTCTAATTTTCACTTACTTTTAGATGAGTATCATTTGACTTGTACTCATAAATTAGAGCAGGAGGCCCAATATAACTGTATAACTTAAATCATATTTTGTATAATAGTCTATTTTAATTACACGGTTTTTTTTTGTGTTCTGATGTTTGTCTGATCGAATTCCCGACTACAAATTAGACTAAACAAAATGACACGTGAAATAAAAACACAACCGAACGAGCGGTAACCGAAGAAAATAAATGACACGTGTTGAAAATTATTATTTTACTTACATATACGTCATCGGCCTATATTAGTTCACTGCTGGACAACGGCCTCTTAGCGTATGCGTCTGGACGCTTTAGGAGGCGGGTTGGCGATCTCAGTAGTGTATCCAATATGATGCCTCTTCTTCTTGCGGTGCCATCTACCGGAGGTTAGCGATCGTCATAGCAATGCGACTTTTTCTACGGCCGCTCGAAACAGATCCCTACTCGACAGTTGGTCTTACAAAGAAGAGGCTCAGTGCGTAGCAGCAAGCCGTAGCGCGTAGCAGGCTTACCCACTTCGTAGCCAAGGTTTTTCGTAGCGTAGCATTATAGTCTGCTACGAGTATCTATGCAATAATTATTGCATCATGCAAATCAATAGCCTTATGTAAAAAATGTACCAAATGTAGAATATCATTGATACTAAATTAAACAATTATTTTCTAAAAAGTTTCACATACAAGCGCTTGAAACCAGATAACAAAAGCAAGAAATAAAATAATATATATATATTATATTGATTACGAAATCTTTCGTATAAACAGTACCTAAATAAATGTCATGGGATAATTTTACACGAATCGACCTAGTCACAAGGTAAGCTCAAAAGCTCAGGGATACTACTGATTTGGCTACGAAATCTGACAAATTATAAGTATATCGATATTTAGCAGAATAAAAAATAAGATTAGTTTGGGCATAAGTTAATCGACGTACTTAAATAGTTCCTAACAATTTTATGTTACATAAGGGTTATTGTCAGTCGGAACATTATTAGTTTTATAAGTCTATGCTACGATTTTATTACCTCCTAATGCGTCTATACGCATAGTTAATAGGAGAGGCCTACGTCCAGCAGTGGACTAACATAGGCTGATGATGATGATGATGATGACGATTTTATTACATAGGGTTGTAGAACGGGGAACCTAGTTGAACCAGTAATTGTTTTATTGCAAAATTAGTACACGTACTCCTTAACCCTTAAATGCATAGTGATGTATATATGCATCATGTATTCTTGAATCTATTGACAGCAACTCAGAATTCAAATTTGAATAAATCTACGTCAAGGTCATGCATTTAAGGGTTACCTTTATGTAGGTCCACCAAACAGACGATAACCTAAATCTGACAATGACCCATAATGTATATCCAAATTATATAAAATCCCGCTTTCCCATAGAAAACAATGTCAAAACAAAGTACTTCGTTAACTGCAGCTCAATTATTTTGATAGCCCGGATCACCGTAATTTTTGTTCCACCGCCATTCCGGCACCGTAATTTATCTTATAATTAATATTGAAGGTAAATAGTAATTTATTGTATTCTTAAGTTAACGTAAATTATAGCTTTATTTTACTGTGACAAAGTCGGTCCTTTCGTAAGGGGAGTTCGGCATTACTTGCAAAGTTTTAATTTGACTATGAAAGGAAAAATCTCAAAAAAATTGATATCGTGTTTTTATTGCGGTTACAAATTGACAGTATTTTCTTTAGCTTTTTGTATTCTATAAGTATTCTTTCATAGTGAACAGCATTTTGTTAATCAATTACTCTATTATGTTACTGTTCCACATATTATGTTACCAAAGTGTCCATTGTAAGTAGGCATTCTAACTATTTGTATTAGTTATTATATATAAAATTGACAAACTTTATTTTTTCGAGATCCCGACGTCTACTATACTAACGTTATTTTCCTTGTCAGCCTCCGTAGCCTAGTTGGTAGTGACCCTGCCTACGAAACTGGAGGTTCCGGGTTCGAATCCCGGCGAGGGCATTCTTTGTGTATTTATTTATCACAAATGTTTGTTCCTTGGTCATGGCTGTCTATGTATATAAGTATCTATAATTACGTATCTATCTATTATATATATCGTCGCCTGGTACCCACATCACAAGCCTTAATTGAGCTTACCGTGAGACTAGGTCGATTTGTGTAAGGTGTCCCGAGATATTTATTTATTATTATTTATTTATTATTATGTATTAATTAATGACTATTCGCAAAAAAAATGTTTTTTAAACTCTCGTTTATTTAAAATAAGAACGAATGTCGTTAATAATAAATATATTACAAAAACAATATGACTTAAACAATATAATAGTACATTACGACACAAGTGCGAAAAACGTGAAATTTCGTTTTTGCACGTGTTTCGTACGACGTTTTTTGGTACAGATGGCCCTCCGAAGTATCAAACCTGACGTAAAATGACACACTTCTCGCACTAGAGCCTAAAAAATACACCATCTGTACTAAAAAAGTATTTTTAGTACCGAGAGATTTTTAGAGCCTTAAAAATACACCATCTCTACTAAAAAAGTATTTTTAAACTCCGTATAATGCTTTAGGCAGTTGTTTTTGTTCTCCTTTTTACTGTAATATATTTGCCAAACTTCACTAACATCTCTAAGATAAGAAATCTGCAAGCCTACCAAGTAGCAAATGGCAACTTTTGAACGTCTAGAGCTATCTCTGCCACTCCAATGAAATCACGTAATTGGGGAGACGGAGACAGATGCTCGAGATTTATAATTGTCGACGTTCACGGTAGCTCTGCGGCCCTACCGCGAAAATCGAAATTCGTAAATTTCGAGGATTTGTCTCTCTCACTCTAATGACGCCTTCTTTGGAGTGACTGAGAAAAATCCTCGAAATTTACGAATTTCGATTTTCGCGGTAGTCGGCCTGTTCTCGGTATATTAGTGAGGGAGAAACAGCAACGGCAAGGACATGACAGTAAAAGAAAAATAAGTACGCAATAAATAAATGAGGTCACAAGGTCGTCCTAAGGGTTGTTGACAACGGGAGAAATATACTAACCTACATTCAATTGACTTTGTACGGAAATAACGACAGATCAACTAGCAAATAAAACAAAAAAGGTAAATAAATAATTCATAAAGTGTAATATTTTCTATATTGAATACCTAATATATGATATATTACTCTTTTACTTGACATCAAAACGAATACGTATTGATAATGTAATTTTTATGATGCCTTTTGTTCATGGTCGTGGCTGTCTATTTATACATTCTTTAAATTTATTTATTTAAGTATAGTATATGTATGTATAATTATATTAATTATATATCCTGGCTTGGTATATTATACCCACGTCACAAATATTAATTGAGCTTACCATGGGACTAGGTCAATTTGTGTAAGATGTGCCAAGATATTTATTAAATATATTTGTACGATAACCGTGAAATTACTTGATTGGTCACTATAAAACTGTAGTACAAGGATATAAAATACCAATTCATTTATTCACATAAAATAATTCAAAACAGTATTTAAATATACATTAATTTCATACTTTAAGCAATGTAGATGTATCAAGCATGTCATACATAATTACACAAACAATTACTCAATGACTAATTCAGAGCTTATCTAAGATTATAGGATTAGTAGTATTACAACGCTAGTAATCCCACAATGACATGTGTTTCAGGAAGATTACCTACACCGATACTAATTAATTGTTGCATAATGTAATGACACACAGATCAGAAATATGTCTGCGGTCTAATTGCCACAACCCATGTATTTACATAGATACATAATAACCAAATGAAAAAAGTTTAAAAACGATATCATCATCTTGGGGTTATACCTGTCCGATTAAAAAAAATAGAAAATGCGTTCACGATTCTCTGAGATATCGAGTAGCATGCACACAAAAAGTCGAACAGAGAACCGCCTTTTTTGAAGTCAGTTAAAATGTATGAAGACGATCGTGGCAATTAGACACGAGCGTAGACATAGTCTCAGATACTTAAAAACGTAAACTAGCTAAATGTTATACGAACAATGTACTTGTGCACATAAATAGTTTTTTTCTTTTTGCATTATTTTTTATTTTTATTTTTGTTTATTTAGTAAGGAGGAAAGTAAACATTTACCTCCTTATTCATAAACGTCTTCTAACGGAATACTTAGCGGCTTGCTAAGTATTGTTTGTTTAAAGGGGTTCCGTCTCATCAATAAGTGTATAAGGTCGGATAAGAGGGTTAATGTAGGTATGTAATGTTTCCCACGAAATGCGCCGCAAACGTGTAGGGAGACGGCGGTTGGCTTACGATCGCCGACTTCCCCCATAAAGGTACCTGTGGGTGGCTGACTCGGGGACATCAGTCATCTACACAAGGGTCCCAGAGACGAAATGCGTGCTGCAAACATAGGCACGCCCTACAGATGGCCGGAGTACAAACTCCTTGCGATGAGTCCGATGTCTGGACAGCCGCCAGCGAGGTCACGGAAGTGTTCTTCGGAGTTCCCGTAGCCTCGCCCAAATGCGGCGAGTCGGAAGACCGTGGGGTTTTAGTGGGTATACCAGGGCCTCATCAGCCCTGGGAGTCCCACATAACCACCTCAATCCCCGTGCCCGGGTGGTATGCGTAACGCATTTCCCCACGTAAAAAAAAAAACAAGGTATGTAATGTTGAGAAAAAATGGCAAATACGTATGTCGCAGTCGCAGCATTCGCAGCCAATAGCACGACTTGGTACCTAACAATTATAAATGATCAATTGAACATGTCTTATTCTTCACATTAATTTACGAGTAGTTTCTTAATGAGCTATTTTAATAAACCAGTATTTGAATATTATGAACACCTACAGCATTTTTTCTATTTCCACCTTGTTTCTTATACAAAAATATAAAGCTCCATAAGCGATATAAAGAGATCCTGATGATAAAGGAATTGATAATGTATACATAATATACATATATGTAAACGGCAATTTTAATACGTTATAACGTTTGGCCTGTAAGGGGTGTACCGATAAAAAACTGGCAAATAAAAATGAAAAAACCGGCAAAGTGCGAGTCGAACTCGCGCGCGAAGGGTTCCGTACCATTATCAATTTATACAGTTAAATCAACCTACCTCAAAAACTATAGGAGATAATTTAATCAAACCAAAAATCGTTGATAGAGTTTATTAATGTGCATAACATATATTTTTTTAGAATTTTTTATAGCGTAGTTTAAAAAATAGAGGGGGGGGGCACATTTTTCAGACTTTGAGAGCTGATATCTCGAAAACGATTTGCTGAAATAAAAATAAGATTTATAAACCTTCACATCATTTTCAAAGACCTTTCTATTAATACCCCACACGCTTATATACAACTAAAACAAATTTTCTATCCCTCAGTTACATGTATGGAGGGCCCCCACCCCAATGGTTTTTTTTACAATTTAGTATCATAATCCTGTAGCGGTTTATACAACACATATCTCTACCAAATTTTGTTACTGTAGCATTTATAGTTTCCGAGTAAATCGGCTGTGACAGACGGACAGACGGACATGACGAATCTATAAGGGTTCCGTTTTTGCCATTTTGGCTACGGAACCCTAAAAATCAGGTCAATATAGTTAAAAAGCTGTAATTTCTGGCTTTTGTAATTAACTAGGAGGTCTTAAATTAGCTAATTTTGGTCCTTTTTTGTTGTTACTGCAATTTCAGTATTCACAATACAAGTTCTCCAGAACCCCTTCGAAATCTATTTTTCCAAGCTCTTTTTTTTATTCTTTACTGCACGATTTCGTGTTCTGCAGAAGTGACCTATATTTCTGTTTAATCTCCATGTTTTTTTTTAATCGCAGTAATACCTCGGGCGCAGTAATACTCTGTGAAGGGAATTATGTCACATAGTATGTGGATTTTTTATGGGTCTTTAATAAATTATTTAATCCTATTACAAATCTTAGTCTCTTTGGCATAGTTTTATGAAGTGAAATCAGTGTCAAAAAGTATCAAGGATAGTAGGCATAAGTCAAGGATATCTTAAGGAACACGGGAAAAATAGCCAGATATATTGACAACAGTCCCATAATTTAGAAAACTACATACAAAAAAAGAAAAAAAATATTGGAAAAGATAGTTTGGAAGAGGTTTCGAAGAAGCTGTACTTTGAGTACCTGAAATGCAGTAGTGACACAAAAGTACTACAATCAGCTAAGTTAAGACTTCCTGCTTGATTTACAAAGCATGAAATTATAGCTACCTAGCTATATCGATCCGATTTTTTCATTTGAATTTGCCAGTTTTTTATCGGTACACCCAATATGATGTTGCATGATGTTTTTGTTTACCCTACTAAGCAAAAGAAAACTATTTATTAACCAATTAAAATGTCGCCCAATTGTCTACCCTGATGCCACGCAGTCTTGTAACTTGGAAATATCCTTGATTTATCAAGCAATTTATTTCTTTATTCGTGAAAGAACTATATGTAAATAAGATGATTAGATAAGACAATGGAAATTACTCTTACGAAAATAGGAAAAGTTTTTCTGATTGAAGATTTCATTTGTACATACGTACAGTCAAGGGCATAAATATGTGTACACTATTTTATCTTATGCCGTAAAAATAACGTGTAAAAGTGTTTACATATTTTTGCCCTTGACTGTACCTATATTTTATTCAAATCGAGCTACAAACAGGTAGGAGCACGATATTAAAAGAAGTGCGCAGTTTATATATCTAAAATACTTCCTTTTTAAAACATACCTACCATCCATTTTTTTTATTTTCTTCTGTGATATACAACTTTTAATAGGTACTACCTCAAACAGCTGGAGTAATTAGTATTTAATTACTCTTACCAAGTAATTTTTCATAGGTTTTAATGTAAAATTGGATACGTGAAACACCTGAAATCTCGTTAGCCTTATGACCCCAGTTGTCATAGAGAAACGTCTGCCAAAGATCTCAACCAACCTTATTTTTTCCATATAAATTAATTCAGCATGTATCGCCACACATGATTGCATTTTGCTTATCTCAATTGTGAATAGCTATCAAATTCTTCTATGCGTCAGTTTAGTGTTACATTGCTACACGATACATTTTCTAAAATTAATGATGCTTTGGTGAGTGGGTAAAGCTAAGTTAGAATACCTTGAAATATCTATACTAATACCTACGTTTACTAACGGTGTAAGGTAATATTAATATGACTCCGTGTATAACGCTGTTCAACTAGGCATTTACCTACTCCTATAAACTGTTGTACGCTATTTTATTATTCTAGAATATGATGCAAATACCACGCCCAACATTTTACCCGGAGTTTATAAGTGACGATGGAAGAAACTACAAAAATTGTATGAATGAAATCTTGGATACTTGACCTTCTCCTACAGCGATTCTACTCGTATAATGGTGTTTTTTAATTGCCTATTCAAGAAACCGCAAAGTTTTCATTCACAGATTCTTGGAAACGAGCTGGCCAGTCACCCCTCTCGGCCATGTGTGGCCACGACTTGTATAATATATTTAACGACCATTTTATGGCCGACTGGAGCCGGGCTGACTAAACGGCTTCGAACTCCACATTACCTTTTCATTGCTATACCAATCTAGAACTAATACCCTTAAACGTAAGGACTGTTTTGGCCGGTACAAAAAAATCATGACGGCAAATTTGCGGGTGTATTAATTTTAATGGCGAACTGTTCTTCTAATTGGGGTTTATTGACAGGTTTTTTTTTATTTTAGGGGTTTGGACACTTTGTGGTTTCCGTATAACGATACCTACTACCGCATTCGAATGTCATATTTGTTGTTTAATTTTATGAAACACGGTGTAGTAAAGATATTTTTTTACTCCCGTACTTTTATTTGTCATTTACATGGTCGTGAACACACCATTAAGCCCCTACCTTACAGATGTCAAGATAAGTATATATATTGTCTATTCCCTATAAACGCATTCAGGTTTACACGCAGTGCGTTTTATGCATTTTAAGACACCTCGTGTATACAAGACTTAATGAAATACATGAAATCTGATGAACAGTAAACCATAGAGGAGCTTTCTTTTTTTAATTTTGACGTCTCCCACCCGACCTTGATGATTAATCAAGTTGTGTTTGACTAAGAATATTTCAAAAATTTACAATTTTATTTAAAAATAATTGTGTGGTCGTAGAAAAAGTATTGCAACATTGTTTAACTGAGTCAAAAAATGCTCGTGGCGTCTTTAATAACAATTTTCGGCTTCGCCTCAAATTATTACCAGCGCCACTCACCTTTTTTGACCTCTCTTAAACAATTAAGGGTTGCATAAAATACTATAATATAACAATAAGAGATAGTTGATATTTAGTACATAAGTAATTTTATTACTTTAATGTGTGAGCACCATAACTACGGCAATTTTTCATTACTTATTAAAAATGCCGCACCTATTTAACTAATGAAATGAATGTTTTGACACCGTGATCTAATCTGAACCTAAATGATTTTAATAAAGCACCAAATGAATGTTTCTCTTTTTACCATGGCATGTGTCGAAACACTTAATTTTACTAAAATAAAGTGAATACAATAAATATAAATGGTGCCAATGACAATATAAATAATCGCAATTTGGACGCCTGAGAGCCATAATTGTAAGAACTCACAGGTTGTCAAATTAAATTATAATCAAAAAAACACTTTAACAAAATATTTTCATCGGTGACCGCGAGGATTACATATGAAATAAAACTATGAAAACGGATAAACTCGCGTATATTAATTAACTTCAACTTCATTCCGACGTTTCGAACACTTTACAGGGTTCGTGGTCTGCGGATGACTGACAATGGAGGACATTTAATAGATCTATCTAAGAAAGATAAGTACAAAACTATCCACAAAGAAAAATATACTAAACCACAGACCATACATTTTAAGGGTGGACGTACATACTATTTGCAAATTATTTCATACTTTAAAAGAATTTACATGCATTCGATAAATCGCCCAGTGAAGCATTTCCAGTCCAGGACTTTTGCTTATAGGCTTTCGAAGTCCGTAACGAAGTTAGCTTCGGGCCAGCGGTTCAGACGGGAGCACTGAATAATTAGGCACTACCCTTATTGCGGTTTGTTCTGCGACCACATTCACGTCAGTCTTAACCTGGAATGCAGGCTTGGAATGATTAAATGTTCGTTTGCCGCACTGAAGCTAAGCTTTTGTGATAATTTAACAAAATGGCCGTGAGGTGCCGGCAGTAAGAATACATTAAATTTGTTACCACCCCAACTCTTCCCGCGGGTGTCGTATGAGCTGACTAAGGGATTGTAGTGTCACTGACTTTGATAAAAAATTGATGATGGGGAGCAGCGTCGTCATTGTGGACACATTACTACAATCGCCAATCCGCTTACCTAGCATGGCGATTATGGGAATTTACCTTCTAATGCGTCAACACGCATAGTTAATTTGAGAAGCCTACATCCAGCAGTATACTGATATAGGCTGATAATGTGTACTGCGCTGTTAAAGCGTACATAAAAATAATAGCACGTAGGCATACTCTAGAAATCGCAATTTTTCGGGTTAGCAAGCACAGCTCAATCGTCAAGCTACTAATATTTAAGAAATTAGGCCTAAACGTACCATAAAGTATTAAATCACCTGATGGTAGTTGTGTACAAGTAGTAGGAGTGAACAGGATACTAGGGGCGGTCGCCCTGACCAACTTTCAATATGATAACAGTGCTGTTTTCATCTGCTACATGGCCCAAAATCACGTTGTGGTGATTCATGAACAGCAGACATTAAATATTAAACAACCAACGAATTAGAATTTAAACTGAAACGGGATCATTCTAATACAAAGCCCTTTACTTTCCGCTTCACACTGGTGATTCGTAACAGGAGTTTAATCCGTTAAATTATGTCAAAGTTTATCCAGCTTAGCAGGGCGTCACGGTTTATTCAAACGAGTTTTGTTATTCACAGACTACCAAACCAAAAAGAGTAGAGAAAAAAAAGTTTAGCGCTCAATTTTGTCCATGCAGGATATTTCACCAGCTCCAAAATCGCAATAAGAAATTTGACTGTTATCGTATCTACTCGTTACATATTTTTATTTTTGATTACCAGTTAATATGAAAAGCGTAATATTAATCAAAAAGATCGTCTAACTACTCTATGGAAAATATTCAAATCTCACGTTCCTTTTAAAACGATTAGTGTTGACCACTGATTTTGACCGCTCGAAACTTTAAGATTGCCTCGATCGAATCTGCCCATAAGGATGGGATAGATCGCTATAATAGAATTAAAGACGGTAATGCGAAATAAAACAATTCCCCGCCTGATTTTCATGGGATTCGATTCCCCGCTGTGACCTACTTCGAAAGCCTCGAAAGCCATCGTGTTTTTCTCCGCTATTACCTTGCAAATTTCATTCTAACTGGCGATCGAGTAGTGTAAGAAAAAGTGAATGTATCTGGAAAACACTTTTAGCCTTCTTTTTCTTTTGTAATATACTTTCTTTAGATATTTTAAAACTGTCATTCAGTTGATGTTGTTTTGAATGTTAACTAAATCGAGATTTAATCGCGCTCATTTCAATTCGTGTTATTTATTTATCAGGATATTATTATATTTTTCGAATTTATGATATAACACTTTTGTTGATCATTAGACTTTCGTGATGTTTACCGAGTAGTTTTACCCCTTTATTCATAACTGCCAATAAGCCTATTTTATAATTATCGTTTGTCTCTTTACGTCTTATCATTATTTCTATAAGACGGAAAGAGACTAAGAATACTTATTGGCTTACTAAGTTAGGAGACGCTTATGAATAAAGGGTAAAGTAAAAGTAAATTCATCTAAAGTAACCCCATTTTTAAGTAAAAGTAAATTCATCTAAAGTAAATATTGGTTACTTTATTTCAGCTTAAAATGATAACCTATCCATTTAATTTTTTTAAATATGGTACCTACGTTACAACACCAATCATATCTTGCCTAATCTAAACTTAAGCGCATAAGGGCGTAGCGTATTATTGCGATCCTTGCTATACAAGTTATTATGGATGTTACTATAAAAGATGATACCTATAAGTGGATACAACTAAGTCGGGAATTAGCCACCTACATTAAGGATGCCACGCCTAATTTGCTTAAGCTAACCCTCCCTAACCCTTCTACTTTGTATAATTATGGGCCCATAAAATGTTAAGCAAAATGATCCGCACTTTCCAGCAGAGGACATTAATTTCGTGTTAATTCGTTTTTATCATTAAGGAATATAATCACCAAACTAAACAAAGTGCTCCACCGTAGACTGCATCATCACTTACCAACAGGTATGATCGTGGTCAAACCGTCTACCTAACCGAATTAAAAAAAAAACGACTTCAGCACTTCAACCGATTTATCCAAGATCCCATCATTATCATCATATTTGGCACACACAAAATAAATTTATAAAATAACATCTACGTACCTTCGGCTCTACTTACACCAATGACCTGGAAGATAAGTTTTATAAATAATTTATCGGGCGTCAATGCGCATAGGTACATTATGATATTTTCTCCAGAGCTTCAGGAATTTTTAAAATCAAATTAAACAGAACGCCATCCTTGTTTCAAACATTATCATGAATCAAAAACTACATACAAGAAAAAGAAAGTTACGCCCAAACAACATTGAAATGAGAACTCGAAGAGAAAAATCTCTTCCACCCAGAAAATAATTTGCCTCCGCACGACTAAGCGCCCACTTTCCAATGCACAATCTCCCACCAAATGTACGTGACTTGCCAGTTCTTTGTCTTCTATTTGCCGTTACTTTTACAATGGCTTAAGTAACAATGAGGTTATGGGATGATTTATAATATTTTCGTTCTTACCTGTTTACCTGGAGAAGAATGATGAGCAGATAAATTTTGTTAACATCTGCTTGTTCATGTAGAGTTGGCGACTTTGAAAATAAGAAAGAAAATAGGTCATTGACAAAAGGCTGGAAGACATTACGTAAACCTAGATTTCACAATAGCTGTAAAAACTTTATGTTCACATAATACCTTGTATATTCCATTTCAAATGCCATGGCCCGATGTCACTTCAAAGTCTTATGTGGCATCGGGCCATGGTATTTGAAATGAAGTATAAACTGCTGTGTGAAAGCAATACATGATTGAGTATTAAGTATTGAGTATTGAAAGGATTCTAAGGTTCTTGTCCAGTAGGTATATGGTCCCATGATTATAATTTGTCGTAGTTACCGTCACGTTTTAACAAGTATGCAAGCGTCAAAGTGACGCGTAACACTGATAACCAGTAAAAACGGGACCATCATAACTTATATCATAAGCCACCAGAAGCTTTCAAAAGAATGACGCCTAATTAATGAAGTCGACAATACAATTACTGAAACTGGAAAAGTTATTACCTTCAAATTTTCTTAATATTTCATCGTTCATTTGAAAACAGAACTTTAATGAAATTATTTTCTTACCCACGTCTTAAGATGATTAATATGTATTATTACAACTTTGACGCTGATATATTAAGTTGCCGACACGCCGTAAGCTCCAATTTGAATTTTATGCTCTGAAGTTTGTTTCGAAGTTACTTATGAGAATCATTTATCTACGTATTTTAATAATGTTAGAACTTATGTATAGGTAAGTTGTGACCGCATTACCATAAGCACTTAGGCATGAATGTCTCGAATGTCGCGATTTTTTTTTATAGGCTTCATGTACACTGATCAGTGCTTAGACATATCAAGGACTGGACTTTCACGTAGCTGTAACTTGGCTTTTGGGATATGCATTACTGTTTGTACATACAGAAAGAATACACTGAATTAATTTGAACCAGTAATGTACCTAAACTTATTTTCAAACTCCCGTAAAAATGTATGTAATAAGAACATCAAAATTAATGCAGGGTGGCAATCTAGGACCAGTAAGATACATGTCACTAAGGACATTGGGTACTTACGATGTTGTACACTCAAACGTTCACAATTACGAGCATGGCCGATCCCCGTAATGACTTAAGCTATTGTGTGCGATTATGCCACGTATAATAGCTGCCATTTAAGGAAACGTATTATTTAAACTCACCTGAAAAAGCTTCCCTGCGATTGAAATGTCTGATATATTCTGATAGTCGTTATTTGACTTTTGCTAATTTGATTGTCATTTGCGTGAGTCATTCGACTTGACTCATCAACTGACTTCCAAAAAATAGAAGCTTCTCTATTCGACTATATTTTTGTTGTTTGTTACCTCAGAAATTTTGATTGTGTGAACCGATTTTGATAATATCTTTTGTATTTGAAAGATAATGCTTACCGGTTGGTCCGATTTTAATCCGACGTCAACCCAGATGTAACCCTGTATAATAATATTCAGCAACTTTTAGTAATACAAAATGTTTGATACTGACTGTACCAAACAGAGTTATGTATGCCAACCTTTTAGGTCAGTACACAACAATTTTATTATTATTTATTTGCCGAACGGGTATTGGCGCAAACGATGAAAATGTTTTCTTGAAACTGCTTTCAATATCCAACGCGAAATTCATATTAATTAAAACAGGCGTATTTTGTCACGAAGTTTGATTTAGAGCTTTAATGAATCGTGGACCTTTTTTATTTGGGTCGCTATTTATTATGGGAGAATTTAATATTTAAAATTTGAAAGCTACAAGGCTTTCCATAGAAAAGTATCCTGTTTAAAATTTGTGAAGTTTATTTTTATTACTATAATAAAATAACTACAATGCCTACATTCACAGACGTATACATTATTCTTTCTGTGACAGCTATATGACATTGATTGACCAATCTATATGTATTTATGTAAATGTATTTATTTAAATGTAATGTATAAATTAACATTAAAAACTTTTTAAAGTTCCTGTAATGAATACAATGTAATAAAGTATCTATACTTTTTTAATATAGCGTCCAGTCATTTAATTGACAAAATAATTTGCTAAAGACTCTCAAAAATAACTTTAAATATTTCGAATTCAACTATGACTTTCAATGTCAACAAACAATGTATTTATATATCACAGATAGACTATAGACTAAACACAAAAACTAACCCCATTTTTTTTTTATTTGCCACTTTTTCTAGTGCCACCGGTAGACAGACAAAGAATAGCTTATACTTTAATGTATTGAATCTTAAATGAGTATTTATAATGAACATTTTTCATTATCCAATAAGCCGTGTCCACACCACAATATTTCCTTAACCAAGATTCCACGTGGTTCGAGAGAATATCGATGCTGGTGATATTGCTCAACTGCGTGACCCTTGGCATGTACCAGCCCTGCGTGGATGACCAGTGTGTTACCAACCGATGCAAGATATTACAGGTATGTTCAAATAATATCCAAGCTTAGATATAAGGTGATCAAAAATAAGTGCAACGAGAGGTTTTGGGACTCAAAATAAGCACCATAAGAGGCTTATGGAGGTTTCAATGGATCGAAAAATTTTGAATAACCTATGTAAAATAGTAGATAACCATGTGCTACGACTAAATAAACGTTTATTGTATAGTATGTCAAGAATCTCATAGTGAAAGAATTTTAAATGTGCAGGCATTTTTCAGTCTGAAACTAAGCCGAATCCAGAAAAGTTTACATGACATTATTGTTTTAAAATGTTGTCAAAAGTACACCCTTCAAGTCTGTCGGGTTACTCATTAATCTCATTATCCACCCTGTATAGGAGTTAACAGCTGATTCAATGTCAAAGCAATAAAATGCATTTATATTTAGTTTGTTTAGTTTAGTTATTTAGTAGTAATTAAACATTTATATAAAAGTTCATGGCGCTGAAAAGGAACACATTTCACACCCACGCCTGTTTTAATTAGCAAACAAGAACTGTCAAAATAATAAAATTAAATTAATGTGCGTAAACGATTTGCTTTTATAATTCACACGAACAAAAGCAAAATATGTAATTAATTGAGTCATTAAGCTTACTGTATGCTCAAATAAAATGAATTATAACCTGTGCGGTCTGCGCATTTGTATTTTATTGCAAATTAATTGTTAATGGCGTTTAATAATTAACTGAAGCCAGTAAAATATGAACAGAGTTGAATAAAACCTTCATCGCTTCGACAGTTTTATTTTCAATAAGGCATATCTGGCTGGAAACAAAAGGAACTCAAATACCAAGCAGCGATCATTTTGTTTCAATGAAAGAACAAGATTTTCTCCAAGCGCGCTTAATAGAAGCCGCAGTTTGAAATGTTTCCGTTCTTTAACCGTTTTTCTAACTTTAAACATTTGCAGGTTTTCGACGATATTATCTTTGCGTTCTTCACGTTGGAGATGACGATCAAAATGGTGGCGATGGGGGTGTACGGCCACGGCACCTACCTTGCCGACTCGTGGAATCGCCTGGATTTCTTCATTGTTATGGCTGGGTAAGCGCTTTACATTCTTTTGACCATTTTGTTACAAATTCTTGGAAATAAAGTAAACAGGTATTTTTTAATTTACTCAAAATGTTTCTCGTGTAAGGTTCTAGAAATTGCGTTATCTTATATGTTCTGTTCTAC
>JALPQI010005111.1:0-11185 GCA_025490895.1 Thaumatotibia leucotreta | reverse complement strand
AATGTCCCTCTTGTTAGGTTTTGCAATAGGATATAGTCTCCATAAGTCAACTCCTGGTTAATACAAATGGTTAGCTCACAACCGTTCAAATAAATATAAATCACGAAATCAATTTCAGCCGATTTCATTTATTTATTTTAAAAACCAATAAATTATTTGCAATCATTCCGTTTTTCGGTATCTATGGCGTAAGGGTTCTTCGTACATTTAATTTATCATCTAGATTATTTCATTTTGGCGCAAGAATTATTATTTTACATACGCAACCGCTACCCATAAGTCATACTAGTATAGATAATCGTTTCACAAAATAATTTATGAGGGAACGCATATTAAATTTTATAATACGTTGAAAGTTGGAAATAAAGACAAAACTTAAATAAAACGATTACTTATTTTATTACAAATTATATAAAACTTTTAATTTGTAGACATCGTGGTTTTTTAATCATCCAGGGATTACGGACACGGGAGCAGGAATAGGGGTTCATTAAAAGGAATAAGCAAACTATTAGGTACGTACATACATTGAAATCCCCACTTTTTTTCGATTATACGGAACGAAAGAGTTACATTAAAAATAAAATGGTTATAAATGGGGTTCATAGTATTATAGTAATGTAAGATTTTATTTTTACACCCATAAATAAATACAATATGTTACAATATACGAGTATTTAGTATAGATATTTCAAATCAATTCTATAGATACAATAAAAAATCATCCCAGAAGCATTCTTCCATTTCGGCGACCATGTCCTTAATTAGGGAGCTCGTTTTATTCCCTGCGGTCTAATTATCTTCGTGATGAGGATAACGAGCCCTTCACGACCTATTAAGGAAAAACAATATCAACCGACAATGTAACATGTTACAGGTCATGTAAAAAGGTATCCTATAGAATGGGCTAACGCCGGCTCTAAATTACCGCACCCAAGTGACTTAGTTAAAAAAGGAGTAGGCATGTTGTAGATGTAGACTAATTTAATTTATTATTTGTTAAATGGTTGTATCTATTTTAAGTCCCTACGTCACAAACAATTTCGATAAAACAAAATATGCGCAAGAATGTTTATGCCATTCATTTTACAACGTACAGTCGTTGTACGACAAATTATGCCACCCCATAGAGACCCCATGATATAATAAAAACTATCACATATTGGAGTAAGGTAAATAGGGTTCAAACTCTTCCAATTAGTCTCCTTTACCGCCTCCAGAAATTCCTACATCGTTATCTCAAACACCCTGTATATATACACGGTGTTACGCGAGCATTGCGAAAGATTTTAACTATGCATTCTAGACATCAAAATAAACAAAAAATATTATGAGACCTAATGTCAATTCCACCAAAAAAAAAATTTTTTCTGTTTTTTAGGCCGATTTGAATACTTTTTAACATTTCCAGTACTTATTATCATAACAATAATTTGTTTAAATTATTTATTTCAATTGTTTTTTTTAGGTAGTGGTTATTTTGTCAAGTCTATTCGTATTTTTTGATTGTCAGGCAAAAGGTGTGGTAATATTAGAAACACATTGTGGTAGCATTGTAATCCAAAAGAAGTTAAATGACGAGTTACGTCAAAAAACTTATTTCGAAAAAAGGTTGATTATCTCTGAAACCAAGCCGAATCCAGGAACATTAAAGACTCTAAATATGGTCAGGAATCCAGCATTAAAATCTTTCGGAAAGCTGACGTAACACCGTGTATATAATATAAAATAAATTCATAGAATATTACCTAATATATACCGTCCACAACATTGACAGCAAAATAATACGGTCACAAATAAATATTCCGTTTAGTTCACGGAATAACATGTTCGCAAATGTAAGTATAGGAGTATTCCACCGTATATTTATTATCTTTCACGGACGTCTGTTTCTAACACTGAAATTACTATTTTGTTGTATTTCCACAAGATTTTGACACTGACCATTATTCGATGTCATTCGGCCGCAATCATAAAAATATATAAAATTACTGGAAGCAGTTTTATTTTCCTAAACCATAAAAGAAGTACCTAACAATAAGTTAATAGAAAAAAAAAACGGTCAAGTACGAATAGACTCATCCTCGGAACTAAAATGTGCATTTATTAAACTTTCATGACAGATTTTAACATCGAATTTATTATTAGTCATTTATTCTTATTTTAAAGACTCTAAGCATTACATATTTTTTCATCACACTTGCTGTCTAAGCGCGCCATTGCTTGCATGCATCGCGGAAGTACTAGAAAAGTGATATTCCCTAGCGAATTTTACTTTTCTAAAAAAAATATTTTATCTTAAAACTATTTTTTTGTACGCAAGTATGATGAAAAACGTTGTGTCGTGTATCACGGTCGGTAAGAGGCATACTAACTCGAGTTAAACACTCTAGTTCTAACACTCTCGTTAGTAACTTACCTCCCTATATTCTGGGTCAATAGAAAAAGAAAAAAAGGTAAACAAACCTGCAAACCTGAATTACTTCGTAACCACATACTTTCCAAACACAATCTTGATACTATCCACAACTTAGAACCTTAAACCTTGTGTTCACATACATTTTTAGTTAAAATATCTGATATTTATTAATAATTAAGTACAAAGAAATCTTCGGACGTGTTTTACGTTAAACATCAAGGACTAGTCGAGATTTTTTACTCATCGAAATTTATCTTGTCTATGAAAATTGTAGTGATGGGACATAAAACAGTTTTATTCCGTTATCGATTCGGTTTTATTCGATCGATTGTTTTAGACACGCGATTTTCTTATTTTTTTCTTTGATATTATACCCAACAATATACAAAAATGATTTTTCGTGAGTCATTTGGGAAACTATTGATGTGTACCGGTACCTACAACGTTAAGCGGCATAATTCACGGACTTCGTGGCGGAGTTTAATATCGGATACGTGAGTATGCGGCTTAAGGCCGGCCTTATACGTCCGGAATCAGAATTACGAATTAATACTCTTAGGCCGGCCTTACACATCCGGAATCAGAGTATGAATTCATATTCTGAATACTTACTCTGATTCCGGATGTATAAGGCCGGCCTAACCATGACTGCCAGAAGTGGCGGTAAATTGAGAAAAACTAAAAACGGGTAGGTATTTAAAAAAAATGCTACTCATTCGTGTTATTACGGGTTTTGTGTGTTATTATATTCTTCTGATATTTACTTTATTACGACTTGGCTTTTATATTTGGACTCCGATAATTGTAATTTGATTTGATTTTTGTGACTGGTTAAACTACGACTTGGCTATTTTATATATGGACTCAGATAAACATTGTGATTTCGTTACACTTTTGCTACAGAATAACTCAACTTGACTTAGCTATTTACGGGCCTCATTTCGTCTTCAAAAGGTTTGTTATAAAGGTAACTTCTTTTAAATTAAACTCAAAAGTGTAGATAAGTGAAAAGTAAATGTCTGTCTCTTTATCTAACTTTATTTTAGATTACAATGAGTGAACCTGGACCATCGGGATTAAAGCCACCAAAAATAGCTAAAATTGTAAAAAAACATCTAACGGACGATATGAAAAGGATTCTTTTAAATGTCTACAGACATTTAGAAAGAACCTCGCCTACTTACCCATACAAAATGGAGTTGTATAAAACAACGGCAGCGATTATGGAAGTGTCGATAGGTGTTGTTAGCAAAGTTGTAAAAAATAGTGAGAAATGTGATAATACACCTCAGCCAAAAAAGGTATGTTATCTCTATTCTCATGTTTTACTATTCAATATTAATCTTTCAGTGAAGTATGATGTCATGTTTAAATTATTTTAAGGAGAGACCTGCAAATCACTGCATAATTAAAAAATTGGATGATTTCACTCTAACGGCCATTCGAAGAAAGGTTCATCAATTTTTTTTTAATGGGGAATTGCCTACTGTAGCAAAGGTGCATGCAGCAATAGAAGAGGATGATATGCTGCCGTCATTCTCAAAAACCACAACAAGGCGAATTCTAAAAAAGCTGAACTTTTTTTATTTGAAAAGAACAAGAAAAAGCGTTTTGCTAGATCGGCCGGATCTTCAAGTTTGGAGAATGAATTACTTACAAAGGATAGAAGATTATAGAAAGCAAAATAAGAAAATCTACTACTTAGACGAAACATGGCTAAATGAAGGTGACTGTTATTTAATAAAGGGCTCATTTACTTTAATGTACTGTTTAAAATAATAATTTTATTACTAAATCACTGTTTTAACATTTTTATTGAATAGGTAAATGATAATGACAATAAGGTAAAAGTTATGTGGTATAAAATTTTTGATCTTTATCTAGCTAGAAAGCGTGTTCTTCCGTACACTAGTAACACTTTCGTTCAGGCTAGATGTGATGTAAAAATGTTTTATCTTTTTTTATTATATGTTAGGACACACCTGTGATTACGTTTGGATGGATAAAGACATCGAGAGCAGTAAACAGGCTTTCCTTAGGGGACTCTCGACTGGACTCAAAAATCCAAATAAAGGCAAGAGGCTCATCATCACGCATATTGGAAGCGAGGATGGATTCTTGGAGGGTAGAGAGTGGATTTTTGAGGCCAAAAAATCTGACGGAGATTATCATGGAGAAATGGATGCCCATAACTTCGAAAAATGGTAAATCAACACTCTTCTTTCGTATTTTCATTTATTTTCAACTCTGTATGACATTAACAGGTGAATAATTTACAGGTTTGAGGGAATTTTGCAAAAGGTTGAGCCGGGGTCTGTAGTGGTCATGGACAATGCTCCATACCATTCGCGGCAATTAGAGCGAGTGCCTAATATGTCCTGGCGGAAAGACGCAATTCAGGCATGGTTACGAAAAAAGAATATCGCTTTCGAACCAAAAGAAAAAAAGGCCAATTTGGTTCTAAAACTTGACAAGGAGAAATATAAGGCCAAATTTGTTGACGAATTGGCTGCGTCAAAGGGTATAACCGTACTTCGCCTGCCGCCATACCACTGCGAACTGAATCCCATAGAGCTTATTTGGGCACAAGTAAAGTCGTACGTGGGTAGAAATAATAAAACTTTTAAAATGGCGGAGATCAAAAGACTGCTTCATGAAGGCTTATCTAAAGTCAGTGCTGAAAATTGGGCAAACTGGGTGAGTCACATTTTAAGAGAAGAAGAAAAAATGAAAAAAATAGACGGAATTTCCGACACTGTTATTGACAATGCGGCAGTAACAAAACCTTTCATCATCACAGTCACTGATGATGACACTTCGCAGGGGAGTAGTGATAGTGACAGTCACTCCGATTAAAAATTGTTAGTAGGATTAATGGCTTTAAGTCATAAAAAATTGTTCCAACACTATTACCTAATACTTATTTATATTGAGTTCGTAATTATTTCGCGAAGGATATATTTGGTCGATTAAAGTTAATACTATTCCCATCGGTCCCATCACTATTTTCATAGACAACAAATGCGATTGCCGGTCCGCCATATTTGTTTACCTTTTTTTCTTTTTCTATTGACCCAGAATTTACATGTACAATGTATGTACTAGTTTTACGGCAGTAATTTTACTACCTTGTATATTCTTAGGAAGAAGATTAGGGTGCCGATCACTGGTATCTGACTACCTACCTACCCGCTAAAAGTGTTTTACACTGGTGCTGCCACCCGAGTTTTACTAAAACGAAATTTCACTGCAACATAAATCCTGTTAAAATCATTACCTACATGTTGCCCATTTGCAAAAAGCAGTTTCTAAATATCAGAGGGTCGAAATGGTTTCTATTCGTGAATAGGCGAATAAGAATTTGCTAAGAAGTGTCCATAATCTGAAATTAATCTAATAAAAAAATTGCCTGCCTAATAAGCCTTCAAGATTTGTATTAAATTCCATTAACGACCTTTTATCCTAGTCGCACCTGAAACGTCTTCGCAGCCTATTACAAGGAAATAATAACAATATTTCATTGCGTGTTTGAGAAAAGCATTGTATTACTACCATAATTGCATATAATATGAATACAAGAGAAATAAAGCCATATTCACCTTAAATACGGTGACGTTTCATTGCTGATGAATAGTTTTTTCTTTTAATTTTAGTCCTTTTGGACAGGCGAAAGCACTATAGCCATACTGGCTTGATGAATAGTAAACCATAGAGGAGCTTTCTTTTTTAATTTTGACGTCTCCCGCCCGACCTTGATTATTAATAAAATTGTGTTTGACTATGAATATTTTTTAAATTGTTACCCATGCCACTCACCTTTTTTAACCTCTCTTAAACAAGGGTTGCATAATAGTACATTCCTGCAGACGCCGGGAAAGATGGGCTTACCGGCTGAGTAGGTATGGACGACGGACGTATGACGGACAGTGGCACGAAGCCGGTAATCCCATTTCACGGCGACTCATGTATAGTGCTTTTCTCAAACATATGCAATAATAATAATAAATAAATAAATATCTTGGGACATCTTACACAAATCGACCTAGTCCCATGGTAAGCTCAATTAAGGCTTGTGATGTGGGTACCAGGCGACGATATATATAATAGATAGATACATATAGATACTTAAATACATAGACAGCCATGACCAAGGAACAAACATTTGTGATAAATAAATACACAAAGAATGCCCTCGCCGGGATTCGAACCCGGAACCTCCAGCTTCGTAGGCAGGGTCACTACCAACTAGGCTACGGAGGCTGACGCAATGAAATAAAAAATAATTAACTGTTTAGCCTGTTCATGAAAACCGACGCCATGTTTTAAAAAAATATTACTTACCGGCCTAGGCCGTTAAATTCGTATGAAAATCCTTTACTATTAACTATCTCGAGGTCATCCGCCTGCAACGTCATATTTTAAAGCCTATTATGACGAACATAATGACAACATTTCGTTGCATGTTTGAGAAAAATACTATAAACGGGTTTTTGGAGATGGTTTTCTGTACTTGTACTATACTCGTATATTCTGTGGTATTAGTAGTAAACTAATACTCAAAGCATTTTGTTTATGGAACACAAAAAAATTCGGAAGAGCAATAAATGACATTTGTTTGATAGACGTTGGTTAGACAGATAAGTAAATAAATGTTAGATGATCATGGAGTGAATTCATATTCTCATGCAAATTGTGATGATCTTATTTTGGTAAATACTTTGAAATCGATAAGGTGATACATACTAATGCCGATTTATATTTGGGTTGCGAGGCAGTTTTTCAATGACTCATTATCATACTTAATAGAAACATTCAAGAGACACATGCTACGTGTAGATGGAGACGGCGATAGCAACCGGGACAAAGATTCGTACGGTTTATCTAAATTCGTTCAAGTGGGAAACGGTATTACATCACAATATTTTGAAGTGTCCATCCAGTGTCCCACATCAAACGGCAAGAAAACAAACAGGAGTACTAGTGTGCATAAAATAAAATACTTAGATCGCAACACCGGCACGCATCAACTCTTTGATAAAATTGACGCCTTCACTAGCCCTAGTGAAAAGAAGCTGTGTAGAAAGCACTGCCAGGTGTACGCTACTCTCAAGCAATGGCCTTCCAATGCAACAACATATAATCACAAGCTTAATGGGTATACCCAAATAAAAGGAAAACTTATGAGCGCTCTCAATATGCTTAATTTAACGAAAATTCAAAACCTGCCGTGTTATACAGTTGTCAACGACAATAGAAAAACATTGAGGTTATATCGGTGTGCGAGTATGGAGGAAATGGATCTAGATCAATTTGTATCTAAAAAGAACTGGGCAGTTCGAAAAATGAGAAGAGATTGGAATAAGTACAATATCCATTAGTATTCGACGTGATTAGAATTCTTATTATCAAAATGAACGAAATCTGGTTACTGTAAGTACCTATACCTACATCATTATAATTACTTATAGGATGCCTACTTAGTGATTCAGTGATCAATCAACGATTGAATAATTTTGTTACTACTTATACATTTTGAGTAAAATTTATAAAGAAAAGTAGGTAAATATTTTATTTCTAATCGCTAAAACGGAATCGAGCAATTGAAATTAATGAACCTATAAATTGAGCCCATAATTATATAGGTACTAGGTTTTGGGTAAATTCGATCCATTAAATAATAAGATGAAAGGAATTGAAAAGGTTTCTTTGTTAAATATTCTTGCCTCGTTGGTAAAAGGTAACATAGGCAACAAGGTAACATAGGCTTGCTCGTATATATTATGTATTATTTACAGTTTGTTCTCAGTTCTGTGTTGTATGTAACACAGGATACCTACTCAAGTATCTAATTGCTTACAAGAATGTTATTTTATATGTGTAGATAACATTCAAAGTCGGTGCCTATTCTTAAAAGTTATTATTTTACTTGTATAAAAACGTGTGTTTTATTATCCTGAAGAGTTTGCTCGTAACGCTTAAGCTTACACTTCCATTTATCGATGTAATAACAGGTCGAGCCTAAGTCATATAAATAAGGTGAACCCTACAGTATTGCGGCATATTTCTTCTAACCTCATCGTACATATTATATAGAAATAAATTATAGATAATAATTGCCCACAGATGCGAATAGATAAGTTTTAATATAAGAAATGTCTACATATCTTTGTAGTACCTAAAGTAAAAAAACATGTATGTACCTACAAAACGCTATTACTATAAGTGTAAGCGTTTTCTGCAAATTTCGCGCATCTATGACCTTACGTCGCTTAAATTAAACTATTTCTATGGTACATACCTAAATAAGTAGGTAAGTACATTGCAGTTCGCATTGTTTATTTCAAAACGTATTTGAATAAATATATATAATGTGATGGTAAATACTGAAGGCACTTAGTTCTCAGGTACTATACAAATTCATCCTAAGTAGTCTTATTGAATAAAGAACTTTGTAACCTCTAAATACATAATTTTTCTCTAAAACTACTTACGACGCGAGTCCGTACTTAAGACATTTTTCCCATAGCATTGCTTTATTTTTATTAAAAAATGCAGTTTATGGCAAAAATCGTGCACTTGGGTTAGAAAGTTGTATAAATATTAGATAAGACAACAAAGGATTCAATAAAAAATTGGTTTTTGTGATAATTTAAAAAACCGATCAAGCTTGAATTCCTTAGGATATTAGTTATCGTACTTAACTGTCGTTAAGCACCTGACAACAAATATGGTTTTTATATGTCATGCTTATTTGGTCTCTCTAAAGGTGCGTTTAAACCCAAAGAGCATTCGCTGTTCTAGCGCCCGTTCTACGAAATCAACTAATCACGTTTTGTGTACCGATCGAATTTCGTAGAGTGGGAGATTAGAACAGCGAATGCTCTTTTAGTTTGAACGCACCTTTAATGTGAAATTTCCCTGATGCTCATCAGACTTTACTACTGGTTTGAAAATATCTGTTTAACGCCTACATGTACATAGGTACTAACGAAATAAGGCTGCGTTTCCACCAGAGATGTGCGAGGATGTGTTTCCATCCAAATGACACCTCGCTTGAGTCATTAATAGGTGTCATTTGTATGGAAACACATCCTCGCATATATCTGGTGGAAACGCAGCCTAAACCCTATTATTGTAAAAACATATAGCAGCTACATTTATAATTCCTAACAAAACAAATATAATACAAATATACCGCAATAGAGGTAGACAAATATTTAGGCGAGGGACAAAAATAACGAACCAATGTCATGTTCAATCAACTGTAATCACATGGTGTGACACAGCAGTTGGTTTCTGTCGCCTCATTGTTTTTGGCGTGTGTACATAAGAATATGCTTCCCTTGAATGTAGTTACGTTTTTTAGGAAACAGATCCACCTAATGCCTCTTAGCAGGGATCTGTAACTTTTCTACGCCAAATTACATTAAGATCTCTCGCTCCACCAAACCTTTTCAGAGCAGTATTACATTATCACGCCATTTTGTAGTGTCTGCACTCTTTTGAATGAGATACTGACTGAATTAAAGCTTTGCTTTGTTTTTTCTGCTTGAAAAAGTATTCAGTGAACTTTACTTCAATGGCGTGAATCTTTTGGATATCCTTATTTTTTTGATAAAGGAAATCTGTGTTGGTTCCGCCTGACGGAAATGATTCAGTATCCTAAGTATTTATTTTGCTACCCAATTGTTAGGAGAGGATCGAAGTGTTTTTTTAATGTTCTTAATTATAAATGTTTTCGTAATTTCAACTAAGTTTAAATTTTATTGTTAGCTCGTACTTTGTCCATTTATAGTTTTTATGCAATTTACTTTTATTGTAACATAGCGTTGCACTCGACTAATGAATACATCAAGGTACAGAATAGTTATTAGTACCCTTGTACACAAGGGAGGAAAGTGGTTGTTTAATCATCGTGTCAATATTGAGACCCGAGCTAGCGAGAGATTCCATAGATTCCAAAAATAGAATCTCGAGCGTTGCGAGGGTTTCAAGGCACGATAATTAAACAAACTTTGCTCCCATGTGTAACACAACATTTTTCCCCACACTAAAACGAGGAAGAAGCTACAAACGTGTAAAAAAACAATCAATGCAACAAATCAGTCTTTATTAAATAACTTAGAGTAGTTCTAGTGCTACCTATAACAACAAAATATTTTTTTTAGTATTTAACTACAGCAACATACTATAACATCAATATAAAAGTTATGAGATCAATTAATGTTGTAACTTGTATAAATTGTAAACTCTTAATTTGGTTAATGACTACGTCTATGTGACTAGATTTTTTATAATTACAATAAAACCTACCTACATTAATTAAATTGTCAAAATATCTATGATTTATAAAATTCTATGAAGTATAAAATCTGTATCCGGCAGCTAAAACATCAATCATTTAAAAAAATGTGTGAGGTAAACTTAAATTGCCTATTTTTTGGTAAGATATTACATAGGAAACTTTTCTTACAAAACTGTAATTTCGAGTATTTCTTTATAAGTTGGCAACAATTGACGCACAAGACGTCAGTGTTAGCGGGTTGCGTTCTGAATGTAAAAGTATACTATCTGGTTTTTGTCCAATATGATAAGATTCTGCGATAGGTTTTTAAGAAACACTAAAATCTAATTTATTATCTTGAATAAATGAAATAATAATCAGCGAATCATAGCCATACCAGCGTTTGACATACCATGGTTTTGAACATGGTTCATCTTTCAATTTACTTCCCTCACAAGTGATTAAAATGCAACTTTTCTCAC
>JALPQI010005110.1:0-62104 GCA_025490895.1 Thaumatotibia leucotreta | reverse complement strand
CCCAGAAAGTAAACAAGAGTCTTTACAATGGAAGTTTAAGGATGAAAAGCCTCCTAGGAAATTTAAAGTCCGTCCATCAGCGGGCAAACTTATGGCTACAGTATTTTGGGACACGGAAGGTATATTAATGATAGACTATTTACCTAAAAAAATGACAATGAATGCTGAATATTATGCTAACCTACTACACCAGTTAAGAGATACAATAAAAGAAAAAAGAAGAGGGAAATTAAGCAAAGGAATTTTGTTGTTACACGATAACGCACCATTATCCATACTGCTCGCACAACAAAGCTTGCCATGAAAGAAATAGGCTTCGATAACATTGACCACCCACCGTATAGTCCAGACCTAGCCCCCCGCGACTATTTTCTCTTCAGACATCTCAAAAAAAGACCTCCGAGGAAGAAGATTTTCAACTGACGACGAAATGAAGGCTGCAGTAACTGACTTTAATGACGACAAACCAAAAGAATTTTTTTTTCATGGGTTAATGTCATTATTTGACAAATGTAATAAGTGCATCACACTAGAAGGGGACTACATAGAAAAATAAGAAAAAACTGTATACTACAGTCTTTTATTTTATAGTGAGGTAGATTATTATTCAGCCGCCCCTCGTATATTAAATAAATAATACCATTATTATTTTCTTAAACATTCATGTGTAATCGATTTTAATAAGGATTCATGCAAGATAAAAACCACTTGAATCCAAACGGTATATCTTCAGTTTTATGGTACTTTATCCATTGATGTTGAAAATGTTAGCATTTTTCTTGCCTCTAATTTTATCTTCCGTAGGAAAACTTTTTAAAACAAACATCCTTTGCTCATTATATTTCATATCTCATGCATGTTCATTGAGCTATTGGTACTTACTCTCGTTCACAGAGACATCCGTTACTGCCAAAGCAGTGTTTTTTACATTTTTTGACCTAATGACGAAGTAATATTTTCATAGTTGGTTATTTTTGTCCAGATTTCACTCCGTATACGTTTTACTACCTATTACATAATCAAAACAATTAATTTACTGCAATAAATTGTCATAATATGCTAAACTCTATGTTTAGTGACTTTCTTCTTGGTCATTTTTATTTACATCCGATGGTTATTTGCATCATTTTCTCTTTCCAGTCTCCACATGGTATTCTTCAGAAACATTGCAGCACTTATGTGTTCCTTAACTGAATCCAACCATGTCTTTTTAGGTTCTCATTCTCACTTCTTCTTGGTCCTGGAAGTTTGTAGCTCATGGTGGGGTTTAATATGTGATCAGGAGGTCTTCTCTTCACACTTCCAATTGTGCACCACCTTAGCCTGTTTTCATGCAGCTTACTTCAGTGGCATCTTACTATCAAAACATTTTCTGCAGTAGCTTTAACAGTATGGATTGCAAACAGAATCAATTTTCATTAGGCCAGACCCGAGTACGTTGATATTCATAAATTGAAAGATCTAGTTAGGAAGTTTAAGAATTAAACAGGGTACCAATACATGTTAGACGAGAAGGTTATTCATGTTGTATGGGGCCCAGCCCAGTCAATCAAAAGACCAAATCTCCATAGATATTTTTTTGCGAAAAAACACTATTATAACAGAGATAAGTAGAGAGGATCAGGGGAGGCCTTTTCCAGACGCAAACACGAATATAGTTATTTTTCCTATTAATAAATAAATAAATAACCCTGGTTAAATATTCATCTGTTTGCAGCCATCTGCGTCTGTGGCCTCCGTGAAGCGGCGAGCGCAACAGAAGAAGAAGCACTGTATCGACACTGTGCTGAGAGACCATTACCAGATCGTGAGTATACAATACACATTGGCGTTCATCATCATCATATCAGCCGAAAGAAGTCCACTGCTGAACCTAGGCCTCCCCCAAAGAATAGAATAGAATAGAATTCATTTATTTGGTGTAAAAAGGTAAACTTAAATTAAAATACATCTTAAACTAAAAACAACACCAAAATGGATGCCACTCAGCATATGCCGCTAGCTAAAGTTTTAGCCACGGCGCTGGTTTTCAGGGCAACCAGAATACATGATAGGTAAGTACATTAACCTTAACCAAAAGTAACATAATAAAGCAGGAGAGGACATCAAAATTACAGAGAACACATTGACAAATTAAAGAGACCAAAATATCAGTACGATATTTTGTTGTGTTATCATAGATTGCCATAATGACCTGTCCTGCGTCACCCTCATCTAGCGGACTCCTGCGACCTTCACCAGGTCATCAGTCCTCCTAGTGAGGGGCCTGCCCACGCTGCGCCTTCCAGTACGTGGCCGCTACTCGAGAATCTTTCCGCCTCAATGTGCCCAGCCCACCGCCACTTCAGTTTAAGCGTTCACCTTCATAATAATATGATAAGCCTTTCGACTTGACACCCAGCTGATGGCTTGTTTTGCTTTTTGTTTAAATTCCTAAATATTCTGGCTGTTCAAAATGTTCTTGCTTACTAGTCACCCTACACTGAGCAGGGCCCGACATGATCTTAGCCGGTTTATAGTTTATCTTCTCACTTTTGAAATATTGAAGTACCAAATTTTTATAGTAGTTTATTATGCTGAATAAAAAGCATTTTGCTAAATAAAAATATTTAGTCAAAATGGTCTGTCAATCCATTACCACTTCCCACATAAGTTTCATCGTAATCAACAGGCAATGGATTCCAAGACAAAAGTGAAGGGAGCGACCGGGTTCGTGACGGAGCCCCGCATGGCGGAGCACCGCTGCCTCTGGGATGACAACTACCCGGAGTGCCCGGAAAGATTGACAAGTGTTATCAACAGGTATTTTTTCTCATCTTATTTTACAGCCAACTTAAAGGGAACAGAATTGTGAATAGAAATTAAAAGCTACCTTTAACCTTTTCGACGCCATGATTAAATACAAAAGCTGTCACTCAGAACCACTTTAACAAAGTGTCAAAACTGAATTTGAACTTCACGCACGTGCGTGTAGGTCTATATTGTTCTGTGGACCGTAACTTATTTATCGGTATTTAGCATTGAATTTACAGTTGCCATGTATCAGTAATTGGCGGTCGACAGGTTAAAATAGTAGAAACCCCTTGCTAAATGATAATATTATCTTAGCGAATCAAATATTAATAGCATTATGGGTATTATAATACTAGCGATTTTATTTCTCAGCATCAGATCTTAGTTAAGACTTTTTGAACTAAACATTGGCATGATTCATTGCAAGGTCTCGTAGTTACTTCTCTCTGTCACTCTTGTTTATTAGTGCGAAAAAGACAGTTGCGTTGACTTTCGTTCACGATTGAACGTTAGCAAAAAGGAAATTCTTGATTTTCGCACTTGTGTCGTAATGTACTAACGGTTTGTTGAACGTGAACTATTTTAAATAAACCTAAATATTTACCCCCTTATTCATAAATGTCTTCTAACTTAGCAAGCCGCTAAGTATTGTTTGCCCCTTTCGGTCTTATCAATATGCCTATAAGAGCGAAAGGGACAAACAATACTTAGCGTCTTGCTAAGTTAGGACACATTTATCACTAAGGGACTGTGACCATATACAACATGGACGGTCTAACGCCAGCTCAAAAATGCCCCCAAAAACAAATTGTTCAATTGTGCCAAGATCGGCGCAATATCTTTGACAAATGTTTATAGAATATAGCCAATCAAAACTTTGATGGACCAATCACGATTTTATAGGTTGATATTGAAATTCATTACCGTGATGCATTGAAGAGGGCGTGACACTTGTCAACTAAAATTCAGGACCGTTTTTGAAAAGCAATTTAGTATGGCGTGCGGCTTCCATGTTTTATTTGTTCGTAGCTAAGGGGGTTACATTGTTTAAATCCACAGATGTGTCGAGCTAAACTTAATAGAGCAATGCAAGCAATACGACCCTCGACCAGCGAGCAAAGAGGAACTGAACATACTCCACTCTCCTTCTGTGTTCGAGCTGCTGCAGACCACGCATCAGAACCAGGACTTGGAGTACCTTGAGGAGGTGTCTTCGAGATATGACGCTGTTTATATACACCCGGTATGGTTTTATAGTTGTGTCCTAAAATTATAGCCATCTTTGATTAGTAGGGGTCGGAAATATGGGTGCAAAACTTAAACAAACCTTTAAAATTGACATATGGGAACACTCTAGCCAAGAAAAATACAAATATTATTGAAAAATCTGTATCCATTTTATTCCTTATCTCGGAATCTTAAAGTTACAATGTGTGGGTGTGTAGATATGTATATTTTATGGATGTATGTGCTTTATTAAGTCCACTTGACAAGTTTTGTTAAAATTTTTCACCCATAGTTCCGACCCCTATGATTAGGTTTTCTTTAAACATGTTATTCATATAGAGTATCGAAGTATATTGAATATAATAAATATTATCGAAGTTCCATATGGCGTCGCAGAAACGATCGATTTCACATGAGATGAATAGATAATGTTAACATTAGTGAACAAACTCCACTTAGAACTTAGTGATGTTTGAATGGTTGTAATTTTTTTGATTCTTTGGCGCACTATAAAATGTGTCCCATATTCAGAGATCAAAGAAATAAGCGTCATTGTTCGCAATAATATGGACATGACTCTAAATTTTATTGAATGATTAATCAAACAATTTTTTTTTATAATTTTGATTCATTAAGGTGATTATTTACTCATATTTCATAGTTACCCGTATCAACTATGTAATTATCGGAAAACGATTAATTGATTAATTATTAATTAAACTTTGTAGTCACGTCCAATATTATTGCGAGCAATGACGCCCGTTTGTCGCATCTCTGCCCATGGTAAATTAGGGCTTGTCCATTAATCACGTCATACAATTTTGGCCTGTTTTAGAGCCCCCCACCCCCCCATGGTGATATCTGGTGATATTTTCTGGACCCCCCCCCCCCCCTAGCCAATATGACGTGTAATTTTTTGCCAACTTAAGTAGTCCATTTAATAGCACTTGAATTAACGTACTTTTTAGCCAACTACGAGGTAAATGTTCGCGAAGTTGTAAAACTTAGTATTTAAAAAGTGTTTTATAAAATAGTAAAGACTTTTTTAGTGGCTATAATGCTGTTCAGCAGATTTGAGAGCAACAAAAAATTACACGTGATTTGTCCGATGACCCCCCCCCCCCATCCCCTATGGTGATAATTAGTGATTTTTGCCGCAAAAAACTATAAATTCAATTAAAATCTTTTATCTATAATTAATTTCAATTTTGAAATGGGTAACTTTATTAACCGTTACAGTGCGGATGACACGCCAGGCGTGTCATGAATGTTTTTAACGAATGGCGTATGACACGATAGGCGTGTCATCATATTCTATGGCGTATAAAGGCACGCTTGGCGAATCTTGAAAAAATTGTTCGCCCCATTAAAAGTTTTTGAAAATGGAACACGCAACGAATCTGTTAATGTTAGTCAGCTTCCGTAACCTAGTTGGTAGTGACCCTGCCTGCGAAGCTGGAAGTTCCGGGTTCGAATCCCGGCGAGGGCATTATTTGTGTATTTATTTATCACAAATATTTGTTCCTTGGTCATGGCTGTCTATGTATTTAAGTATCTATATGTATCTATCTATTATATATATCGTCGCCTGGTACCCACATCACAAGCCTTAATTGAGCTTACCGTGGGACTAGGTCGATTTGTGTAAGATGTCCCAAGATATTTATTTATTTATTTATTATTTATTTATGGCGTAAGGCACGCTTGGCGTATCATGAAAAAATTGTTCGCCCCTATAAAAGTTTTTGAAAATGGAACACGCAACGAATCTGTTAATGAATCTCCTCAGAGCACCCATGAGTTGGCCCTACTCTCCGCCGGCTCCACCATAGACATGGTAGACCGCATAGCTTCCGGCGAGATCCAAAATGGCGCCGCCTTCGTCCGGCCGCCCGGACACCACGCCATGAAGGCCGAGCCGTGCGGCTACTGCTTCTATAACAACGTGGCGTTGGCTGCTAAACACGCCATAGACAACCGAGGGTTAAATAGGTAAGACATAATAGAGCGTCCATCGTCAGAGATCGGATGAATAAACGTCATTTTTCGCAATAATATGGACATGACTTGATTAAATGATTGATCAATCAAATAAATGATTGAAATTTAATTTACATTTCATACCGTCACTATACTCGACTGTCATAGATATCAATGACATTTTCAGAAAATGATTACTCGTTTAATCATTTAATCAATATTGCAGTCATGTCCATATTATTGCAAAGATTTACGCCCATCATTCCGATCTCTGATCATCATTCATCAATAATCCTCGTGTCGTTGTCTAAAAAGGTGAGGTTTTTCTTAATTCCTTGGTGGATTTCTAAATATTCCAGGGAATTGTAAGTCTAATAAGCTTACCATCAATCAACTAAAAGAACCCCCTTGTTTTTAGGTGTAGAAATGGCAAGTTTTTAGTGTATTTTCCGATGGCTATCTTTCAATCATCATCTGGAAGACCTGTAGGTAGATGTCATTCACGAAGCTCTATTACATATTTACCGCTCTTCACCCGGGAAGGCGATATGTAGCTATAACAGCAGGTGAGATCCAAAATGGCGCCGCCTTCGTCCGGCCGCCCGGACACCACGCCATGAAGGCCGAGCCGTGCGGCTACTGCTTCTATAACAACGTGGCGTTGGCTGCTAAACACGCCATAGACAAGCGGGGGTTGAATAGGTAAGACATAATAAAGCGTCCATCGTCAGAGATCGGATGAATAAACGTCATTTTTCACAATAATATGGACATGACTTGATTAAATGATTGATCAATCAAATAAATGATTGAAATTTAATTTACATATCATACCGTCACTATACTCAGGTTCATAGATATCAGAAGTGACATTTTCAGAAAATGACTACTTGTTTAATCATTTAATCAATATTGCAGTCATGTACATATTATTGCAAAGATTTACGCCCATCATTCCGATCTCTGATCATCATTCATCAATAATGGTCCACAGAATCCTCGTGTCGTTGTCTAAAAGTGTAGAAATAGTGATTTTTTCGTAATTCCTTGGTGGATTTCTAAATATTCCAGGGAATCATAAGACTAATAACCTTACCATCGATCGACTAAAAGAACCCCATTGTTTTTAGGTGTAGAAATGGCAAGTTTTTATTATTTGGCTATCTTTCCATAATCATCTGACAGACCTGCAGCTGTCATTCACCAATCTCTATCACATATATTTACCACTCTTCACCCGGGAAGGCGATATGTAGCTATAACAGCAGGTGAGATCCAAAATGGCGCCGCCTTCGTCCGGCCGCCCGGACACCACGCCATGAAGGCAGAGCCATGCGGCTACTGCTTCTATAACAACGTGGCGTTGGCTGCTAAACACGCCATAGACAAGCGGGGGTTAAATAGGTAAGACATAATAAAGCGTCCATCGTCAGAGATCGGATGACTAAACGTCATTTTTCGCAATAATATGGACATGACTTGATTAAATGATTGATCAATCAAATAAATGATTTAAATTTAATTCAAATTTTATACTGTCACTATACTCAGACTTTCATAGATATCAAAAATTACATTTTTAGTAAATGATTACTTGTTTAATCATTTAATCAATATTGCAGTCATGTCCATATTATTGCAAAGATTTACGCCCATTATTCCGATCTCTGATCATCATTCATCAATAATGACCCACAGAATCCTCGTGTCGTTGTCTAAAAGTGTAGAAAAGGTGAGTTCTTTCATAATTCCTTGGTGGATTTCTAAATATTCCAGGGAATCGTAAGCCTAATAAGCTTACCATCGATCGACTAAAAGAACCCCCTTGTTTTTAGGTGTAGAAATGGCAAGTTTTTATTATATTTTCCGTTGGCTATCTTTCCATAATCATCTGAAAGACCTGCAGCTGTCATTCACCAATCTCTATCACATATATTTACCTCTTTCATTGCAAAGATTTACGCCCATTATTCCGATCTCTGATCATCATTCTTCAATAATGACCCACAGAATCCTCGTGTCGTTGTCTAAAAGTGTAGAAAAGGTGAGTTTTTTCATAATTCCTTGGTTGATTTCTAAATATTCCAGGGAATCGTAAAACTAATAAGCATACCTCGAACAAATCATGCGGATGACGTCAAACCACTCATAGGATGATTTCAAAAAGTATTTTCATAAACAATTACTACTTATCAATTATCAACCTCTTTAATAAAACGATATCGCTACTTGACATGAGCAGAGTAGGTACATAACATCTTTGACTGACATTGTCATTCAGTTGAACAATAAAGTGACTTCGTAATTATTTAGATTATTTAGATTTAGATTTCAAAACACGCAAAGGAATGTCGCGTTTACAAGAATATTGTTGTAATTTTCCGTTTTTGGAAATACGTGATAAAAACGTGTATTGCTCGTGCTGTGATCAAAACATAGCACCGAAAATAAGCAACATTAAAGTGCATTTGGAGACAACCAAACACATCAAAAACATAGAACCAAAAAAAACGCAAAGTGAATTTAACATGGACCTCACAAATTTTATGATTGCCGCAAACATACCCTGGGTGCAACTACAAAATAAAAATTTCCGCAGTTTCATTAAACAATGCATTAATGGTGAATATGCAAAAACAGTGACTTTACCGACGGAAGCAAACCTAAGATTACGCTATTTGCCAAAAATGTTTCAGAATGCGTTTACTGCTATACGAAAAGATGTCGGACAATCCTATATTTATGTCAGTGTGGACGAGACAAAGGACAGTTTACAACAAAATGTCGCTAACGTACTCGTTGGTGCTCTTAGAGAGAATAATGCAAGCACACCACATATCATTGCATCGAAAGTTCTCGACTGTACAAATAACGTCACCATAAGAGATTTAGTTGTCAATTCATTGAACAATCTTTTTGACAACGAGAACTATTATGAAAGGGTGGTATTATTTTTAACTGATGGGGCTCCATATATGTTGAAAGCCGGTAAAAATCTAAAAAACTTATTTAGTAATATGATACACGTTACGTGTTTGGCTCATGGGTTTAACCGAGTCGCAGAGACAGTTCGTGGGTTATATGACGACGTCAATGATCTAATCGCAAGCGTAAAATCGGCATTTTTAAAAGCACCGTCAAGAATAACAGTTTTACACGAGCTATACCCTACTATACCACAGCCTCCTCGGCCGATTATAACTAGGTGGAACACGTGGCTTGAGGCTTGCACATACTATGCGACATACTTGGACGAGATCACAAATGTGTTGAATGCTTTAAATGATCAGAATGCCGCTAAGGTAAGACGTGCAAAAAAAGCAATTAGTAAACCACATCTAAAAAGCAACCTGTGTTTTATAAATGAACACTGCAGCATTTTAGTGGAATCGACTAAACGTTTACAAAGCTCTACGCTGAAATTAAGCGACTCATTAAAACCGTCACGGCAAAATTATCAAAAATCCGTTTGCATGCGAAAGGGAAACATATATATCAAAAGTTAAAATTAATCTTAGAGAAAAATAAGGAACTGCAAATAATGCAAAAACTTGCTGACCTAAATGACAAAAAAGAAATTTGCGTTGATACAAATGACGGAACGATAGGAAAGATGGACTTATGGCCTTTTTTTAAATATGCCCCAATCACATCGGTGGAGGTTGAAAGGTCTTTTTCGATTTTAAAGTGGATATTTACAAGTCGACGTTCAAGCATGACTCCTAGAAATTTAGAGCAGATATTAATCATTAATTTTGAAAGCAAATACTTATAAGGATATTTACATGAACTTGAAACGAAGCTTACCTAAATTACTTCTATTATATTTTGCAATTTTTGAATAGCGTAAGAAGTTCTCATTTTAATTTTCATATTTTAATACTGGCTGAAAATAAACTTTGCATAAAGATAATAAATAGAAGCAAGACTTGACGTACAGAAAAAAACAAATTACTTTATGTTTTGGGCCGATATCGCTACATATACATACACTATAAAATAATAATTTAAGAAAGAAGAACTGCCTTCTTCCTACCTACTTCCATTGCGATGACATCCAAAAGTAAGTATGATTGATTTAAATAAGTACAAAAGTATTTACGTGGAAATTATAATTTGCTTATTTACACTCTAAACAAACTGGTTTAGCTTCCGGTATGTATATGGCGATGTTGTCTTGAGAGCAATTTACTGTTTTTTGTTCATATTCGTGGTTCAGTGTGTAATGTGGTGGCTATAAACGTACACTGTCACCGTAATGGCCATACCGTGACACTGGCAAAATTGTCTGAATTGGACAGATGCCATTTTTTTAATTGAACTTATTTATATTGCAGGAAAATGTGCAGATATGGAAAGCCAATCAATTTTACGTTCACGTGAATACGAATACCCGTCTGATGATGAAATTGATTTACCCTGTACACAAGAGTATCTTGTGAAGCTACCGGAGGGTCAGAGTCAACTGAGGAGTACCGACAGTACACCTGACATTTTCATATCCGTGGGAACGCAAACTGAAGAACATGTGAGAGATATATCTACACAAACCGAGCAATCGAGTAGTGCGATTGTCATTGAAACAGCGAAATTGTTAGCCAATTTTTTTTTTCCCGGTCAAGCAAGTGAGGAAGAAAAATTTATTAAAGCTTATTTTAAGTGTGTGACTGCAATTATAGACTTGTTAGAGAAATAGTTGTGTACATAATGTCATTAAATTTTTTTTTGTAACATATCGACTTTTATTATCAATTATCGTACTGACGTAAACAAATCTCGCAACATTTATTTTATTTACTAAGTACATCATCCTATCATTCAGATAATTCTGTATAGATTTCTTGAAATTATACGCGGTTAATCTGTTACTTCGTGCAATATGTCAACCGGTTAGTTGCAATACGACATCATCCTTTATGCAAAATTAGGTACGTCATTTTTACGTCATCCGCATGATTTGTTCGAGGTATGCTAATAAGCTTACCATCGATCGACTAAAAGAACCCCCTTGCTTTTAGGTATAGAAATGGCAAATTTTTATTATATTTTCCGATGCTATCTTTCCATAATCATCTGAAAGACCTGCAGCTGTCATTCACCAATCTCTCACATATATTTACCGCTCTTCACCCGGGAAGGCGATATGTAGCTATAACAGCAGGCGAGATCCAAAATGGCGCCGCCTTCGTCCGGCCGCCCGGACACCACGCCATGAAGGCCGAGCCGTGCGGCTACTGCTTCTATAACAACGTGGCGTTGGCTGCTAAACACGCCATAGACAAGCGAGGGTTAAATAGGTAAGACATAATAAAGCGTCCATCGTTAGAGATCGGATGAATAAACGTCATTTTTCACAATAATATGGACATGACTTGATTAAATGATTGATCAATCAAATAAATGATTGAAATTTAATTTAAATTTTATACCGTCACTATACTCAGACTTTCATAGATATCAGAAATAACATTTACAGAAAAGGATTACTTGTTTAATCATTTAATCAATATTGCAGTCATGTCCATGTTATTGCAAAGATTTACGCCCATTATTCCGATCTCTGATCATCATTCATCAATAATGACCCACAGAATCCTCATGTCGTTGTCTAAATAGAAAAGGTGAGTTTATTCATAATTCCTTGGTGGATTTCTAAATATTCCAGAGAATCGTAAAACTAATAAGCTTACCATCGATCAACTAAAAGAACCGCCTTGTTTTTAGGTGTAGAAATAGCAAGTTTTTATTATAGGTAAGAGATAAGATAATAAATCGTCCATCAATCGCCGGTTTAGTTTAGTAACTATTTCGGTAAAAACATCTTTTAGCAAATAGTTTTCTATGCCATTGGCATTAAATACAATTTGTCAAAACCAACATAAAAGAAATTGTTGGTTCTGCTTCTAACCCGACGCAATATCATCGTCCTTCATCAATAATTTTTCTCTGTCACTCAAACGAAGGCGCCATTAGAGTGAGAGAGACAAATCCTCGAAATTTACGAATTTAAAAATTACGGTCGAAGTTCCCATCAGAAACTAACCTCATTTCAAAGGGTGACATTGTAGAAAAGGCGAGTGTATTTGTTGGTGGATTTCTAAATTTATGTATTTATTTATTTAGCTATTAAAGACATCAACAGCGATTACAAATTACTTAATGTATGAACATAAACAGTAAACAAAGCCAATAATATTCTAGGAACTCTTAAGACAATTAAGCTTGCCATCAATCGACTAAAATACCTGTTTTTAGGTGTTTAGCGTGTAGAAATAGTAAGTTTTAATTATACTTTCCGGTGGCTATCTTTCCATAATCATCTGACAGACACTACTACCTACTGAGCAGAAAAAAAATGTCTTATTTCTCGAGCCTGAAATGCAAAGATTTTCTGACATTCATAAGCATACTTGGGATAACTGGGGGCAAGTTATAGGGATTTGATATCGATTAAAAAGATGTCGATATAATTATAATAAAAGATGTGCTTATTGAACATTCTCGATTACAGTACAGAGGTTCAATGTCATAATTATCTGATATCGGGCCTCTTCAGATAGTAAAAACTAGTATGCAGATGTCATTTTAATCAAAATGTCAATTTAAATATTGATATTTTAATATTAATTGTATATTTTGAAAATTATTTCAAAATAAACGCACAACTACCCGTTTAAAGTTATTTTTTATTTTAATTGAAGAGTAAGTACCTAATATTTATTTATGCTGAATAACATTTCGATGTTGTCATTCACAGTAACATCGATATATTTTTAGTCGATAAAATATTTTGCTACATCACTTTCGTATTAATGCCCCGAGTTATCCTAGATATGTTCATAAGTCTATGTAATGTGCAGGGCCCGTAATTTTGATGCCGATGACATCAATTTGACGTCACGCTCCATTTAGGATGATCCCAAATAGTTTTATTGTTAATTATTAATCATTAGTCGTCAATCATTTTAATTATTTACAAATGACTTCAAAAGTAGTATATTTACTTGTGAAATAAATACTTACTTGATACGTGCTTGGCGTTAAAGAGGAATTCTGATTTCAACGTAATTATTGAAATGTTAACAATATCATTTAATAAAATGTATGTATGAAAACAAATCAAATAATTTTATTTATGTTTCACGTATCAAGTAGGTATTTTTTATTTCACGTGTAAATAAACTACTTTTGAAGTTATTTGTTTTGTACATGATTGACGACTAATGATTAATAATTAACAATAAAACTATTTAGGATCTCCCTACATGGAGCGTGACGTCAAATTGATGTCATCGGCATGAAAATTACGGACCCTGGTAATGTGCCTCAATTAAAAGATACTTTTTTATTTATTTATTAACACATCCACTGTCAGACAAAAACGGCTTCTCCCGGAAATGTTTTTTCGCGTATGGCATCGACAATCTGTCCAAAGAGTTCATTTTACTTCATTCGCTGCCCCAATATTACAAAGTTCTATACTGCACTTTTATCAACTTGAAATTTGAACATTGTCTCACTGAAACTTTGTCCCAACTACCCCGAATATGATAACAGAGAACCCTGTAATATTGGGATGAGTGAAGTTCATGATCTCTCGTCAGGCGAGTTCCCGACAGATATAGTGCTTGTTTCGTTAAAGATACAATTTGTTTTAGGATATTAATCGTCGACTGGGATGTGCATCACGGGCAAGCCACGCAACAAATGTTCTACGATGATCCCAGGTACATTTAATGAACAATATATACAAAAATACACGTTTCTTACTTATTGCTGAAAACAGGTTAACCCTTTAACCAGCAGACACATGTCAGAAATGCGCAAAACTGGACTCTTGCCACTTTGACTCAATGTTGAAACATGGTGGGAAAAATATTCCCTCTGCCTTATAAAGGGTTAATAACAGTTGATAACTTGACTGATAGCGAAACAACGCCTTTTCTGTATATTCAGCTAATATAGTTGCCGATTTCTAAGAATAAACTTTTGACAGTTATATATTAATCCTTATTAATATGAGGGTAAGACTCACTTTTCCCGATAGTCTTAACGTCATATATATAAGGCTCATTTCTAAACTGTCAAAAGAATTCTTTGCTATCGGCAACTATAGTTACATTTTCAAAGAGAAGCACGATTATTTATTGTAGCTTCTACGAGAATGAAATCTTCTTGAGTTACAAGTAATTGCATAGATTGGCTACAAATTTGGATTCATGTCATATTTCCATAGTTGTGAGTTCAGAAGACCCTTCTCAGGCAAAATGAGTATGCGGTATTGGCTCTGGGAGAAGCTTCTCATATACGGAGCCAAACATGTCGAACTTTTTTGGACTTCTAGAACACATGAGGGTCGATTGAACGTCATAATTTATGTGTAATAACTTTTGGCGCTGAGAAAGGACGACACATTAATTTACAATCGTCCCATGAGTAACCAGCGCGAAGTACACATTTTAGTTTGAATGTTTCACGAGAATTTTGTTTAAAATGTCTTAGGGTGGGTCTCCACTGACGCGGAGCTGTGGGAGCTCGGCCAATGAGACCGCATCACAGTGTTTCGGATTCGAATTTGAAAGATGTAATTGGTCAATTTTGCACAGCCCCGCCGTCATCGTCATTGGAGCCGCACCCTTATACATCAGTAAGATCATCTCTATGTCTAACATTCATACGGTGAAGGAAAACATCGTGGGGAAACCTGAATACATCTGCGATTAAATTCAAGGGTGTATGTGAAATCCCCAACAAGTTTGCCAGCGTTGGGACCACGCAAAATAGGCACGTTTGATATCGAGTAGCGGGAAAAATGGCCAGAATATAACAACAATATACAGGGCTACTTTTTCACCGGTACAATAAATTTTACCATATCATTGGTATGGATACAGATCACATTTATCAAATAAAATTAACACATTATTTTATTTTTATTAATTTATCCTTCATGCAAATGTAACATAATAGGCGCACTAATAACAAGGCGTCAACGGTGCGGTATGACGAAGGCGGCGGGAAGGGGTGATCCAACCCGCCATGTCGCGCGCGATGACATTTTAAGCAAACAGTTGACAGTTCGTGCGTTTTGCTAGTTATGCACGTCGATGCGAAAAAATGCGAATATTTTGTATTTTGGACTTTTATTACGTAATGTCATGTAATTTTATTATTACAGATACAGCTTAGCAACAAATAGAGCATAAAAAACAATTTAAATACCTTAAAATTATACGTATTAAATTGTAACATTGAAAACGTACATTTGAAACTGCAAAAATAGTCAACGTTTTACTGTAGGGCAATGGTCTCTCGATAGTCCCCAATAGCCCGTCAAATGTGGCACGCGCAACTTTTTCGTAAGTCGATTTATTGTATTGGTGAAAAAGTAACCCTCTATAACGTTTTCTTAAAACAGGGTGGTGTACTTCTCAATCCACCGCTACGAGCACGGCTCGTTCTGGCCGAACCTGCGGCAGTCCGACTTCCACTACACGGGCGACGGCCGCGGAAAGGGGCACAATTTCAACGTGCCCCTCAACAAGACGGGGATGGGGGACGCAGAGTATATCGCTATATGGACGCAGTTGCTGCTGCCGATGGCTCTCGAGGTATTTGTAGCAATAGTTTAGTCAAGGCATGGAAAAGGCCTTAGCACGGGATGTGAAGCAGTTGCAGCGACCGAAACCGGTATTTTAGAAAAACCTCAAAATTGCCCAATATCTTTAAATGTTTTATACTCAACATTTTATGTCATTTACAACATCGTCTTTTTAAATTACTCCATCAACTTAAAATTTATATACCGAAGAACGAAAAAAGAATCGTTCTTGTGTATGGTATCTGATCCCTGATCAGTTGAAAAACTCCATCAAAAAACAAACACTTGAAAGCAGAGGAATTGGATACATGCCTGTATGACAGTTGAGTGTCATTTCAAAAGGGCTTATTTCCACTTTGTCAATAGAGATTATTTTCTCTTATGAAAACATAGACAAAATACTATTAGTATACTTCTCAATCCATCGCTACGAGCACGGCTCGTTCTGGCCGAACCTGCGGCAGTCCGACTTGCACTACACCGGCGACGGCCGCGGAAAGGGGCACAATTTCAACGTGCCCCTCAACAAGACGGGGATGGGGGACGCCGAGTATATCGCTATATGGACGCAGTTGCTGCTGCCGATGGCTCTCGAGGTATTTATACAGCGTGGAAATTTTTGGGTCAGTGAGGTAGCTACCAGATCCAGAGTAGCTACGCGAAAATAGTCTTAGAAGACCTCCCTCGATTGGCGAAGATTGGCGTTTACAGATTTTGGAAAAAATATATAGGGTGCGAGAAAAGAGTAATTTGCGAGAAACTTTTTTTTAATCAAATCGATCCTGTTTCATTTCAAGCTTGTTTGGGACCAAAAAAATGTTGGAGTTAGAAAAGCCGCAAATCAAGAATTAAAATTCCCATACAAATTAAATTGGCTCTTGGCTGTTTACTCGTGGATCACAAGAACCATCATTAAAATACGTTTTAAACGCTATACTTACTGAACCTCGTGTCTGCAACACTCACACGATGGAAAATACACGCGGACTATATCGCTATATGGACGCCATTTTTTATTTCGTGTAATTACTGCTAAATCCATGTTATTTTAATCACAACTTTTATTTATTTATTTTATTATACGGGACTACTAAGTTTAATAACAATCCAGAATAATATATTAGCTTAACATATTGAATACACAACAAAATTTAGATTAACTTATCTAACACTAAATTTAGATTAACTTACCGCATCTTCACCATTATAACCATAAATTAGTACTAAAATAAGAATTTTTCATTGATTTCATTTGTTTAAATTGTTTTTAATTTGTATTACCGATGATTTTTCTCTGTATGAAAACATTTGCTCTTACCTAACTTTGTAGATATACTTTTCTGACAAACCAATCTTGCCAGCAAATAAAAATTCAACGCTCCTACTTTTTTTATAGTTTCTTAAGGATTAATATAACACTTCATTTTTTTTTCTTTAGTACCAACCCGAGCTGATCATAATATCCGCCGGCTACGACGCTGCGGTCGGCTGCCCCGAGGTATCTCTTTCTCTCCTATATGAATAATAAATATCTCTCTCTTTCAGTTCTCGCCACAGCTGATTGTCGTGTCGGCGGGATTCGACGCCGCGTTGGGTGATGAAAAGGTTGGGTCGGGGGATGGGATTATGACTCTTAATGGCTGTGGGGTTTGGTTGGGTTTTGCTTGGCCTTCTGGGCTTATAAACCACCAGTACAAAGAACCATAAAATAGAAATATAAAAATATTTTTCTACTCGTCGATTGTAATGTTTGAATCAAGATTACGTATATAAAATTTTTCATCACATTTGCTGCTTAAGCGCGCCATTGTTTGCGCGCGCAGCGGGAGTAATAGAAAAGTGAAATTCCCTAGGGAGTAATAGAAATGTCAGTACGTCATTTAATAATGTTATGTCTTAAAACTTTTTTTTTGTCGGCAAGTGTGATGAAAAACATTGTATGCATCACGATCGGTAAGCGGAATACTAACTCGAGTCATAAAAGACTTCTAACACTCTCGTTAGTAATTCCGTACTTACCTCCCTTGATGCACAATGTACTAATAATCGTATACATTTGCACCGAGTTCACAACTCAACTATAACGAACTCATTATACAACGCTGTAGGCAACTAATAAAATTGAGCATTCGCGTGCTACCAAAAAAGACATCAACGAACGGCCACCTCCGGATCTTCTCTTCGTTTCAGTGTATTTATTTCATTATTTATATTTGTTTGCTTATTTTTACCGAGTCAATCAAGTTTGGCAATCTCATACCTTACTTAGGACACTCGGCAAGCTTGGCCTAAACACGGTACTTTACTGAAAAGCTCTCTATTATAACCAGAGATCGGATTTTTGTGCGACATCTCACTAAAATATGTCATCAAAATGACGTAAGTCACTAAGAATGTCGCAAATCCATCCGATCTCTGATTATAACAGGATTGCTTAAAATACTATTTCTAAACAATTTTGAAAGTTCAGCGATCATAATAACAGTCATACAATCAGATTTGCCTGCCTTGGTGAATTTCTTGCAGTTGCTCATTTTGGTCATTTATTATGGCCTGCACGCTGCCAGCGGGACAGTAGTTAATACATTCAGAAAATTGTGATGAATGTATTAACTACTGTTGCCTGTAATTTCTGTATTTTTTTTTGTCTTGTCTTTTGTATGTATATGTCTTGTGTAAGCCTACGAGTCCTTTGGTTACTCGAAATAAACAAATTTTAATTTAATTTTTAATTATTAAGTTACATCCCATATGTGTGTTCGTTTAAAATATTGCTTGAGAACGCCCTTGGCATTAGTTCGCTTTTTGTACGTTAAGATTTTCTTTAGTGCAATAAAGTTTAAATAAATAAACATCTTCCAAAGGGGTAACTGCGCTGTTCACAGAATTAGATTTGGATAGAAGAAACAAGTTCATTCATTTGTATGGCGGCCGAGCGTGTCAGATTTTGTACTGAAGTTGTTACTTACTTATGATTTTAAATGTCTCAGGCCCTTGAGTATTCATTTTTTTTGTGTTGTTGCAATTAATATTACTTAAGGAGGCATTATTAATGTTTTTGTTCACATCAACTTACAAAATTTGACGCCCGAAAGCTGCAAGCTGCGATTAAAGACGGACAACTCAGTAGATTTTACTGATTTGACGCGCTAAGTAGATACGTTTGCTTGATCTATGGTATATATGACATCTGTGGTGCTGTTATTGTCCAGGGCGAAATGGAAGTGACCCCAGCATGCTACGCACACCTCCTCAGCATGCTAATGGCGGTCTGTCCGTCCGTGTGCGTGGTGCTAGAGGGCGGCTACTGTCTACCCTCGCTGGCCGAGGGTGCGGCTCTCACCCTTCGCACTTTGTTGGGACACGCGCCGCCTGCGCTGGAGAAAACCGGCGAGCCGTGTGATGAGTAAGTTTTATTGTCCGCTAGATGTCGCTGTACAGGGAGGGAGGAATCCTACATCGCGCTGTTAAGATTTTACGTCGTGATTTTTGACGTTGGCGACTATGCGATAGAGCAGGGTTACTCTAACACACACCATGCATCTGCAGGCTTAGCTGATTGGTGCGACAGTATCTCACGGCAGACGTCTAGAGAGTGGCTAATGAAATATTGCCCCAACTTTTGGCGGGAAATTCAAAAAATCTGAGGCTTGTCAGCTTGTCACACATCCAGCCCTAGATTTTTTGAATTTCCCGCCAAAGGGCTTGTCCATTAATCACATCATATTGTTTAGGGAGAGGGGGGGGAGGGGGGGGTCAAGAAAAAATCACCAATTATCACCATAGGGGAGGGGGGGGGGGGTCAACGGACAAATCACGTGTAATTTTATGTCATACTCGAATCTGCTGAACAGCATTAAAACCAGTAAAAAAAATCTTTACTGTTTTATAAAACATTTTAAACACGACGTTTTAAAACTTCGCGAACATTTACTTCGTAGTTGGCAAAAAAGTACTTAAATTCAAGTGTTATTAAGTTGGCAAAAAATTACACGTCATATTGGCTAGGGGGGGGAGGGGGCAATATCACCAAAGATCACAATGGGGGATGGGGGGTCTAAAACAGGCCAAAATCGTATGACGTGATTAATGGACAAGCCCAAAGGTTTCCATTAGCCAGACTCTAGCTGTTCCTCTTTTATTAAAATGGTTCCAGGTAAATTCACCAAAGCTGGCACTGGCACGAATGGATCGAATAAGTGACAGAAAGTATCTATATGTGGATGTCAAAATGACTGTAGATACGCTTTGGTATCATCATCATCAGCATATGATAGTCCACTGCTGGACGTAGGCCTCTCCTATTAACTATGCGTATAGACGCATTAGAAGGTAAATGCCCATAATCACCACGCTGGGCAAGCGGATTGGCGATCGCAGTAATGTGTCCAACTGTCCACTATGATGACGCTGCTGCCCATCATCAATATTTTGTCAAATAATGGTCAATGACACTTCAATCCCATAGTCGACTCTTACGACACCCGATGGATTAGTTGGGGTGGTGACAAATGTATTCTTACTGCCGTCACCACACGGCTGCTTGGTATACCAGGGCCGAATAGACACAATTATAAATGTCATTTGTTTCATTCATACCATTCGTGCCAGCTTTGATGAATTTACCTAGTAAAAGTCGGAGAATCTATCTCGCGGACATACTGTCACGTCAATAATATGCTAACCAGTAATCAACTTAAAAAAACTTGTTTCAGAATCCGAGACACAATATTAAACTGTATATACACACACAAACAATATTGGCGTTGCTACAACTACCAACACACGTATAGCACAGATGGCATCCCAAACGTCAGCGACAGAGCGAAACAGAAGCATACAGTTGCTGTCAAGTGGGAGGGAGACGAGACGAGACCGGAGAGGTTTTTGACTAGAGACTGCTACCCGGTGCAAGATGATGGGACGAAGAGGAGAATTATGGAGCGGTTAAATCATTTGCGAATCGGTTAGTATAAGTGAGATAAAAAGATACTGGTTTTGTCAAGTGGGATAGAGGGTTTTCAGGATCGGTGAGTATAAAATCATGAAATAAGTGAGATAGATACATAGTTTTTCTAAAGTGGGAGGGAGAGGATAAAATGTTTCAGAGATTCTTGACTAAAAACTACTATGTGGTGCAAAATTATGGGACAAAGTGGAGAAATAAAGAACAAATGAACAATTTTATTTACCTCTTTATCAAAACCTATCTCTGATACAATTTGACTAAGCGGAAAGTGGAATTTTGATTTCTACGTTTTTTTTTCAGTTACCGACCTAACGATACCTAAACACGCTGTGTACTATATTTTCGATCAAGCCATGCTGAAACACAAGAATATCTGCGAACCGTAAGTATTTCTTACTTGCTAGCAGTTTAGCTTCTTCTTACAAGCTTTTATACTGTTACCTGACCAATATTTTGGACGAAAACTTCCAGATAATTATAGGGAAGGCAATAAAGTTGATTGAAATGTCGCGAGTTGATTTGGATAGTTGATTTTCTAAGAAAACAATATTTTATAAATCATTTTGAAATTTGACTTCAGTTATATTAGTCATATACTTACATAGGTACAAACCTGGTCGACATTATAATACAAGTGTTGTTTTTCAGTGGCCACGTGGAATGTCCAGAACGAATACAGCGGATACACGAAAGGCATAGAGACTTCGGTCTGCTAGAGAGAGTACACCAACTGACCGCCAGGACTGCTACTGATGAAGAAATATTGGCCGTGCATACTGTCAGACATCTGAATAGGTAATATTTTAGTCTTCCTCTCAGGACTCCCAGGACCTCTCTCTCTTTATATATATATATATATATATATATATATATATATATCTCTCTCTCTCTCTCTCTCTTTTTCTCTCTCTCTCTCTCTCTCTTTCTGGCTGGCCCACCATCAGTTGGGGTCAGCATTCTTTATTCTTCTCCTCCACTTCGCCCTATCCTTGAAATTGTTTTCAGAAACATTGAATTTAGCCATATCTGCGAGCAACAAATTTGTCCAGGTAGTCTTAGGCATCCCTCTTGAACGTTGGACATAAGCTCCTTTATTTTTAAATGTAAAAGCTGACGTAACTCGGAACTAAGAAGTTTAGAAGTTCCTTTGAACAACGTTTCAGCATTGTGATACAGTGAGGAAATGCCGAATTTATTCTCGGGTACAATACAAGGGCCTATTTTACATGTAACAATTTTTCGGCTATGGCGTTCAGTCGAAGACAAAATAAGGGGTATACAAAAACGTTCAAAAATATGTCCCAGTGCACTCTAATTCTGTGTAATAAGAACGTCGTAACATATTTATGAACGGATTCTTTCGATACTTATTTTTGCACTTGACTGTTCGTTGAAGTCCGGTTGAAGGATAGATTTCACAATAGAATCGCGAACGTAATATATTTAAATGGAGCATTCCACGGAAAAGTCCACCGATGTCCCGTACGAACACGGTTTTTCTCAAAATTGTGGGTTCATCGAAGTTCTCTTTCGTGACTAGAAGAGTCAAAAATTGCTATATACAGTGTGTAAATCTAATACGGGCGATCATTTAAACCAGGCATGGGATTCATTAGTGTAATCATGGATTACAAGGTTTTTTTTAAAGTTTCTCTTAATTATGACCCCACAGTTTTTTTTTTAAGATTATCGGAGCAGCAATGTAGATGTAGATACGAACGTTTGTTATTGTTGATATGGCAGTTATGTCATCTGCTTTTGAAATTAGCTGTCAACGAGTGTTTAACTCGCGTATGTTGCTCTACATTGCGCGCCGAATTATTTTGTATGGAAAATTTTGTTGCTCTAATTTTAAGTAAAAGTTATTTGAATGTACTTATTATGTCGTAAACTAACACCCGTTAAGAGCGTCGCCCGTATGAGACTTACACCCAGTATATAATAACTAATAACTCGGAAGAAAACTCAAATTATCGAAATATACACGCGTTTGTACGGGACAGCCCATGGAATGCTCCAAAGGTTGATTTACACTAAACGAGCGAATGCTCATTCTATCCCGACTCTACGAAATTCGTTGGTAACACAAAACGCAATTCGTCGAAATTCGTTAATTTCGTAGAGTATAGAATGAGCAGAGGATAAGAGGGCAAAATGAGCATTCGCCCGTTTGGTGTAAATCTACCTACGAACAAATAAAACATGGAAGCCGGACGCCATAGTAAATTGCCTTTCAAAAACGGTCCTGAATTTTAGTTGACAAATGTCACCCCCTCTTTAATCTATCACGGCTATGAATTTCAATGTCAACCTATAAAAACTTAAACCGCCATTTAAAAATAGTTGTGATTGGTCCATCAAACTTTTGATTGGCGAGATTCAATAAACATTTGTCAAAGGTGATGCGCCGAAATATGCGCGGTGTTAAGAAAAGCGCTATGTCCTGCCCATCTTGGCACAATTGAACAATTGATTTTGGGGGCATTTTTGAACTGGCGGTAGACGTCCATGTTATATATGGTCGCAGAAATCTACCTTAATATTTATACAAATAATCGTTATATAAACACTTTATTTTAGGTTAAAAGACTTAGCATCAACGAAGTTGCGAGAGTTGAACAGTCAGAAAGAACAGTTCGACTCCGTGTATTTCCACCCAGACTCGTTAGAGAGCGCTGCCGTCGCGACTGGCTGCGTTTTACAGGTGGGTGTAGGGCTGCCATCTCGAATTTTGCCAAACCCGGACAAAGATTTAAAAAAACCCGGACATTTGGCGAAAATCGCATTATTTCCCCGGACGAGTCCGAAAATAATATAAAAAAAGACTTTTCATTCATTTGTTTTCTTTTAATTTCACACAATCTGTAATTTTCAATAAAACAATTTTTTTTACCAAAAAATAAAATTTGACTTTTTTTATTACGTAAACAGAGTTAGTTAATCAGTCAAATAATGCCGATAAATGCTTAAATTCAATGAGGTGCTTCCTTGCATGAAAAGTGTCCGGGTTTTCCCCGGACACTTCTTGGATCCCCCCCCGGACGGTCCCCGGACGGCCTACAAACTAGGACAAATCCGGGGAAACCCGGACGGATGGCAGCTCTAGGTGGGTGCAATACTACTAATCAGTGGAATTCTTTACCAGCACATGTGTTTCTTCATACGTATAAGTTGGGACCCTTTAACCCTTAAATGCATGGTGTACGATGTATCGTACATAACCAAAACGTAGTTGGTGTTTGAAAACTAGATATGTATATTATGTTCTTAAGGTTAATTTTGCAAGGAAATTTAATGAACTTTCAAACTTATTACTAATTCGTGGGCGTAACTGTACTTAAAAAAAAAATTACATGTGTTTATAAGCAAGATGGCGGAGGTTTGTTTTCGTTGCGTGCGTTTAGCTGTTTTTAACTAAGTAAGAAATATTTTTTTATTGGAATTTTGTAATTCATACCATAACGATTTTACAATTACTGATTTTAATATACTTTTCATTCTAAAAGTAAATAATATTTGCATATTTTATCGTGCACGATTTTGCAAAAAATGGATAATGTATGATGTGTGGAAATTTTGATTAGTAGTACAAATTCCACCCAAAATATGTCCACAGATTTTTTTTCTATTTTTCTCGTACTTGCGACGCTATTAGGTATGCACATTTTGTTTTTGAAACGAAAAGAAAAAAATCATGCATTTAAGGGTTAAACGAAGCGTGAAGAAGCATCTAGCGGGCCAGCAAGGCGGTGGCAACTGACAGGTTACTGCTGGTCTCCTGTTCGTTGCCGCGATTTGGGCTCCACTTTTCACTTACGATCAGGTGGAGTGGAGCTACTTTGTTGTGCCAAAAAAAAAACTATAGTAGGGTAGTTTAGCTTTATCTGTCCGAAAACTGCTTAAACTACCTTATATCAGGGTGCGTAGCCAAGGTACCAAACGTGAACGTTCAATCGTGAATCGTGAACGAAAGGCAACTGTCTTTGTCCCGCTAATAAGAAAGAGCGACAGAGGCAGAAAACTAAGATATGCTACTGAGCGTTAGCGATTTGTAACTTGGCTACGTGCTCAGTCACTACTGCACTGCAGTATTTTGTTTTTTCTTTCACGATCATCACCCATATTTTAACGACAAACGGGTATTAATCGCGTGCCTGTGACCACGGCTGTAACGTTATGCCCGCAACATTTGGATAATATTAATCTTAAGTTAATGGCTTAAGACGAAGGTATTTAACCAATGCGTCTTGCCCACCCTCACTTACGGATCAGAAACTTGGGCGCTCAACAAGGGAGTTCTACACAAAATGAATGTGACACAAAGGGCCATGGAGCGAGCCATGTTAGGTATCTCCCTTGTTGATCGTGTTCCAAACAGCGAAATTCGGCGCCGTACGAAAGTATCCGACGTCGGTAAACGAATCGCACAGCTGAAGTGGAGATGGGCAGGACACTTGGCGAGAAGTAGCGATGGGCGGTGGACGAAGCAGGTTACTGAATGGTGGTCAGGGTGATCAAGAAGATGTGCTGGGAGACCACCGACAAGATGGTCCGACGACATTTGCCGAACCGCAACAAAGCAATGGATGCGGAGGAAAGTGGCGTAATAAAGAAGAGGCCTATACCCAGCAGTGGGTGGACACGGGCTGAATAGATAGATAGATAGAATCGTAAGTTTACGCGAGGTTTATTTTAAATGCATGACCTTGAGATAAATTATAAAAATTTGAATTCTGACATGCTGTCAATAGAGTCAAGAATACATGATGCATATAATACATCACTATGCATCTAAGGCTTATGACCCGTTTGTCGTTAAAATATGACACTCATCATCTAGAACTTTGAGCATTATCAATATCATTATCACATTGATACCAAAAAGTAACCCCACCAACCCACAGATGGTAGACACCGTTCTCGCAAACAACGGGTCCGGCGTATGCGTCGTCCGGCCGCCAGGCCACCACGCCGCCGACGACGCGCCCAGCGGCTTCTGTCTGTTGAACAACGGCGCCGCCGCCGCCAAACACGCCGTCACCAACCACGGGCTCAAACGGGTGTTGATAATTGACTGGGATGTCCACCATGGGAATGGGACGCAGAGTATTACTTATGAAGATAATAAGGTAAGATTTTCAGCGACAAGAACAATGAAATTAACATATCGGAGACAACATTATAAGTTATAACATCATACGCTAAAACAACGGTTTGATTGACAGCGACATATGACATTAACATCATTAAACAATCTTTGAAACATCATCATAGCCAAGTATTTTGGCTAAAAACTCACTCTATAGCTTATAATGTAACTACCATCTCTTAGAAAGTTAGTTACTCTCTTCAACGGCCATAAATCGTTAAACAATCTTTGAGACATCAAAACGACGACGCGCCCAGCGGCTTCTGTCTGCTCAACAACGGCGCCGCCGCCAAACACGCCGTCACCAACCACGGGCTCAAACGAGTACTCATACTTGACTGGGATGTGCACCATGGGAATGGGACGCAGAGTATCACTTATGAAGATAATAAGGTAAGATTTTCTAGGTCAAAAAAGGCATAGCAGCATTAAGACATCGACGCTTCGAGAAATTGGCTTCTGTCTGCTCAACAACGGCGCCGCCGCCAAACACGCCGTCACCAACCACGGGCTCAAACGAGTACTCATACTTGACTGGGATGTGCACCATGGGAATGGGACGCAGAGTATCACTTATGAAGATAATAAGGTAAGATTTTCTAGGTAAATAAAGGCATAGCAGTAGCATTAAGACATCGATGCTTCGAGAAATTGGCTTCTGTCTGCTCAAGAACGCCGCCGCCGCCAAACACGCCGTCACCAACCACGGGCTCAAACGAGTACTCATACTTGACTGGGATGTGCACCATGGGAATGGGACGCAGAGTATTACTTATGAAGATGATAAGGTAAGATTTTCAGCGACGCAGATAGATATGTCATTAGCATCATTGAACAATCTTTGTGGCATCATCATACGCAGCTATTTTGTCGAAAACCTCACTATACAGCTCGTAATGAGACTACCATATCTTAGAAAGTTACTCTCTTTAACGCCGATGACTCAGCGGCTTCTGTCTGTTGAACAACGGCGCCGCCGCCAAACACGCCGTCACCAACCACGGGCTCAAACGAGTACTCATACTCGACTGGGATGTCCACCATGGGAATGGGACGCAGAGTATCACTTATGAAGATAATAAGGTAAGATTTACAGCGACGCAGATAGATATGACATTAGCATCATTGAACAATCTTTGTGACATCATCGTACGCAGCTATTTTGTCGAAAACCTCACTATACAGCTCGTAATGAGACTACCATATCTTAGAAAGTTACTCTCTTTAACGCCGATGACTCGGTGGGTTCTGTCTGCTCAACGCCGCCGCCGCCAAACACGCCGTCACCAACCACGGGCTCAAACGAGTACTCATACTTGACTGGGATGTCCACCATGGGAATGGAACGCAGAGTATCACTTATGGAGATAATAAGGTAAGATTTTCTAGGTCAAAAAAGACATCAGACATCATTAAACAATCATTGAGACATCAACATACGTAGCTATTTTGTCAAAAACCTCACTATATAGCTTGTAATAAACTACCATCTCTTAGAAAGTCAGTGACTCTTTAACGACCAAAAAAGACATATGGCATTAGTATGATTAAACAATCTTTGAGACATCAAAAAGACAACGCGCCCAGCGGCTTCTGTCTGCTCAACAACGCCGCCGCCGCCAAACACGCCGTCACCAACCACGGGCTCAAACGAGTACTCATACTTGACTGGGATGTCCACCATGGGAATGGAACGCAGAGTATCACTTATGAAGATAATAAGGTAAGATTTTCTAGGACTTACAGCGACGAAAAAACACATTAGCGTCATTAAACATTCTTTGAGACATCATTATACGTAGCTATTTTGTCAAAAACCTCACTATATACCTTATAACTAACTACCATCTCTTAGAAAGTTAGTGACTCTTTAACGGCCAAAAAAGACATATGGCATTAGTATGACTAAACAATCTTTGAGACATCAAAAAGACGACGCGCCCAGCGGCTTCTGTCTGCTCAACGGCGCCGCCGCCGCCAAACACGCCGTCACCAACCACGGGCTCAAACGAGTACTCATACTTGACTGGGATGTGCACCATGGGAATGGGACGCAGAGTATTACTTATGAAGATAATAAGGTAAGATTCTCTATGCCAATAAAATACATATAGCATTAGAATTGTTAAACAATCTTTGAGACATCGGGTCGCTTCGAGAGATCGACTTCTGTCTGCTCAACAACGCCGCCGCCGCCAAACACGCCGATTACAATCATGGGCTTAAACGAGTACTCGTACTCGACTGGGATGTGCACCATGGGAATGGGACGCAGAGTATTACTTATGAAGATAATAAAGTAAGATTTTCTAGGATTTACAGCGACGAAAAAACATATGGCATTAGCGTCATTAAACATTCTTTGAGACATCATTATACGTAGCAATTTTGTCAAAAACCTCACTACACAGCTTGTAATGAACTACCATCTATTAGAAAGTTAGTGACTCTTTAACAGCCAAAAAATACATATGGCATTAGTATCATTAAACAATCTTTGAGACATCTAAAAGACGACGCACCCAGCGGCTTCTGTCTGCCCAAAAACGCCGCCGCCGCCAAACACGCCGTCACCAACCACGGGCTCAAACGAGTACTCATACTTGACTGGGATGTGCACCATGGGAATGGGACGCAGAGTATCACTTATGAAGATGATAAGGTAAGATTTTCTAGGATTTACAGCGACGGAAAAACATATGGCATTAACGTCATTAAACAACCTTTGAGACATCATTATACGTAGCAATTTTCTCAAAAACCTCACTATATAGCTTGTAATGAACTACCATCTCTTAAAAAGTTAGTGACTCTTTAACGGCCAAAAAAGACATATGGCATTAGTATGACTAAACAATCTTTGAGACATCAAAAAGACGACGCGCCCAGCGGCTTCTGTTTACTCAACAACGGCGCCGCCGCCGCCAAACACGCCGTCACCAACCACGGGCTCAAACGAGTACTCATACTTGACTGGGATGTGCACCATGGGAATGGGACGCAGAGTATCACTTATGAAGATAATAAGGTAAGATTTTCTAGGTAAAAAAAGGCATAGCAGTAGCATTAAGACCATCGACGCTTCGAGAAATTGGCTTCTGTCTGCTCAACAACGCCGCCGCCGCCAAACACGCCGTCACCAACCACGGGCTTAAACGAGTACTCATACTTGACTGGGATGTGCACCATGGGAATGGGACGCAGAGTATCACTTATGAAGATAATAAGGTAAGATTTTCTTGGATTTACAGCGACGAAAAAACATATGGCATTAGCGTCATTAAACAATCTTTGAGGCATCATTATACATAGCAATTTTGTCAAAAACCTCACTATACAGCTTGTAATGAACTACCATCTCTTACAAAGTTAGTGACTCTTTAACGGCCAAAAAAGACATATGGCATTAGTATGATTAAACAATCTTTGAGACATCAAAACGACGACGCGCCCAGCGCCTTCTGTCTGCTCAACAACGCCGCCGCCGCCAAACACGCCGTCACCAACCACGGGCTCAAACGAGTACTCATACTTGACTGGGATGTGCACCATGGGAATGGGACGCAGAGTATCACTTATGAAGATAATAAGGTAAGATTTTCTAAGACTTACAGCGACTAAAAGACATATTATGGCATTAGCATCATTGAACAATCTTTGTGACATCATCGTACGCAGCTATTTTGTCGGAAACCTCACTATACAGCTCGTAATGAGACTACCATATCTTAGAAAGTTACTCTCTTTAACGCCGATGACTCGGTGGGTTCTGTCTGCTCAACAACGGCGCCGCCGCCGCCAAACACGCCGTCACCAACCACGGGCTCAAACGAGTACTCATACTTGACTGGGATGTGCACCATGGGAATGGGACGCAGAGTATTACTTATGAAGATAATAAGGTAAGATTCTCTATGCCAATAAAATACATATAGCATTAGAATTGTTAAACAATCTTTGAGACATCGGGTCGCTTCGAGAGATCGACTTCTGTCTGCTCAACAACGCCGCCGCCGCCAAACACGCCGATTACAATCATGGGCTTAAACGAGTACTCGTACTCGACTGGGATGTGCACCATGGGAATGGGACACAGAGTATTACTTATGAAGATAATAAGGTATGATTTACAGCGACGCAGATAAATAATGTCATTAGCATCATTGAACAATCTTTGTGACATCATCGTACGCAGCTATTTTGTCAAAAAACCTCACTATATAGCTTGTAATGAACTACCATATCTTAGAAAGTTACTCTCTTTAACGCCGATGACTCGGTGGGTTCTGTCTGCTCAACAACGCCGCCGCCGCCAAACACGCCGTCACCAACCACGGGCTCAAACGAGTACTCATACTTGACTGGGATGTGCACCATGGAAATGGGACGCAGAGTATCACTTATGAAGATAATAAGGTAAGATTTTCTAGGATTTACAGCGATGAAAAAACATTATGGCATTAGCGTCATTAAACAATCTTTGAGACATCATTATACGTAGCTATTTTGTCAAAAACCTCACTATACAGGGTGTAATCGTTAAGTGTTGCCAGGCCATAATTCCGTAAATATAGCAGATACCAGAAAACTTCTAGCTGATATCAAAAGTACGTTACCCAACGAGTAAAATTACACTAATAACTTTTTTTAAATAAAATCAGAAATATCTCAAATATTAACTTCAAACCCTTCCATACATTTAGTACGTAAACGTTCATTCAAAGAGTAGTTTAATACGAATATTTTTTTATTTAGGAATAAATGTTAGATTATTATTTCATAAACGGTAGTATTATTATTTTATTACAATGTATTCGTACAAATAACGAATCTCTAACAGTTTTATCTGTTATGACACCCGACGTTTTTTAAGGCCAGTCGTCATACTAAATGTATGGGAGCGTTTTAACTTAGTATTTTTAATATTACTCCATCTATTTAGAAAAAGTTATTAATGCAATTTTATTCGTTGGGTAATGCACTTTCGATATCAGTTGGAAATTTATTAATATCTGTTATATTTACGGAATTATGACCTTATAAGTGTGGCCACACTTAACGATTACACCCTGTATAGCTTGTAATGAACTACCATCTCTTAGAAAGTCAGTGACTCTTTAACGGCCAAAAAAGACATATGGCATTAGTATGATTAAACAATCTTTGAGACATCAAAAAGTCGACGCGCCCAGCGGCTTCTGTCTGCCCAAAAACGCCGCTGCCGCCAAACACGCCGATTTCAATCATGGGCTTAAACGAGTACTCATACTTGACTGGGATGTGCACCATGGGAATGGGACGCAGAGTATCACTTATGAAGATAATAAGGTAAGATTTACAGCGACGCAGATAGATATGACATTAGCATCATTGAACAATCCTTGTGACATCATCGTACGCAGCTATTTTGTCGAAAACCTCACTATACAGCTCGTAATGAGACTACTATATCTTAGAAAGTTACTCTCTTTAACGCCGATGACTCGGTGGGTTCTGTCTGCTCAACAACGCCGCCGCCGCCAAACACGCCGTCACCAACCACGGGCTCAAACGAGTACTCATACTTGACTGGGATGTGCACCATGGGAATGGGACGCAGAGTATCACTTATGAAGATAATAAGGTAAGATTTTCAGCGACAAAGACAATAACATTTCTGAGACGTCATTATAAGTAATAACATCATACGCTAATAACAACGGTTTGATTGACAGCGACATATGACATTAGCATCATTAAACAATCTTTGAAACATCATCATAGCCAGGTATTTTGGCAAAAAACTCACTCTATAGCTTATAATGTAACTACCATCTCTTAGAAAGTTAGTTACTCTCTTCAACGGCCAAAAATCATAATTAGCGTCCTTAAACAATCTTTGAGACATATACGTAGCTGTTTTGTCAAAAACCTCACTATATAGCTTGTAATGAACTACCATCTCTTAGAAAGTTAGTGACTCTTTAACGGCCAAAAAAGACATATGGCATTAGTATGACTAAACAATCTTTGAGACATCAAAAAGACGACGCGCCCAGCGGCTTCTGTCTGCTGAACAACGGCGCCGCCGCCAAACACGCCGTCACCAACCACGGGCTCAAACGAGTACTCATACTTGACTGGGATGTCCACCATGGGAATGGAACGCAGAGTATCACTTATGAGGAGAATAAGGTAAGATTTTCTATGTCAAAAAAGACATATCATTAAACAATATTTGAGACACCATCATGCGTTGCTATTTTGTCAAAAACCTCACTATATAGCTTGTAATGAACTACCATCTATTAGAAAGTTAGTGTCTTTAACGGCCAAAAAAGACATATGGCATTAGTATGATTAAACAATCTTTGAGACATCAAAACGACGACGCGCCCAGCGGCTTCTGTCTGCTCAACAACGCCGCCGCCGCACGGTGGGCTGAAAATCGGCCTCCATAGAAATAGAAACCGAAGTCTTAAATATGAACTTTTTTTTATTGAAATAGTTTTTGTTGGGTTTTATTATGTCCCAAAATTAATCTTAGCTAATTTGGTTGGAAAAATAATTAATTATATTTTTTTTTCAAAATCTTTGTATGGCGCGTATCGGAAAAATCGAGTTTTCTTCGAAAATAATGAATTTCCCGTTATATCCTGACAGATGATTTTAGAACTAATTATTTTTGATTTTTCCACATTGTTAAAATTTTCCTACGGGTGCACTTTATTTTAAAAAAATCGTTTTTTTTTACTTTTTTTTTATTTCATTTGTTTGTTGTAATATGGTTAAACTCGTTATTTTGAATATAAAAAATGAATTTGAGTTTGATCGACCCAATAACTTACGCGTAGTGATTTTTTTTCTAAACAAATGTATGAAGTGTACGAGTAAAAAGGATTTTTTCTTCAAAAATTCAAGGTATACCGCAATATCCTTGCAGATAATTTAAGTACCAACTATTATGGATATTTTGAAATAACGCCAACTTTTCTGTCGTATGCACTTATACAGAGTGTTTTTTTTAAATGGGACAGTATGGGGAAATCGGAAACTATAGAAGATACAAGGAAGCTGTCTTAGGAGACATTAGGTTTTTTTTTGAGATAACAATTTTGGCATTTTCAAAATTTTGGTCAAGTGCGAGTTGTGCCTAAAAATTTATAATATTGATAAAAAAAAATTTTTGACGCAGATCGACGTGATTTCATGCGTAGACAATTTTATTGTAGTAGATAAAAAAAATCTGAACAGCAGAAGTTAGTCAAATTTAAGAAAACCATTTCTCATATTACATCCGCTGTGAAGTGTCTAGTGTCTACTACTTCAATTCAAGGTCAATATTAAAAAAAACTTACACTTTTCGAACACGACATTTGAATTTGGATGGTTTTATTTAAGTTCAAAAGGATTTTAATAAGTTACATGTGGCGAGCTCATAAAGAAAAAAATAATGAAAATATTCAACGAAATTCAAACTACGAATAGGTACTCAATGACCATTACAAATTTAAAGTTTTTCTTTTCTTTATGAGCTCGCCACATGTAACTTATTAAAATCCTTTTGAACTTAAATAAAACCATCCAAATTCAAATGTCGTGTTCGAAAAGTGTAAGTTTTTTTTAAATATTGACCTTGAAGTATAGACACTTCACAGCGGATGTAATAATTATGAGAAATGGTTTTCTTAAATTTGACTAACTTCTGCTGTTCAGATTTTTTTTATCTAATACAATAAAATTGTCTACGCATGAAATCACGTCGATCTGCGTCAAAAACATTTTGTAACAATATTATAAATTTTTAGGCACAACTCGCACTTGACCAAAATTTTGAAAATGCCAAAATTGTTATCTCAAAAAAATACCTAATATCTCCTAAGACAGCTTCCTTGTATCTTCTAGTGTTTCCGATTTCCCCATACTGCCCCACTTAAAAAAAAACACTCTGTATAAGTGCATACGACAGAAAAGTTGGCGTTATTTCAAAATATCCATAATAGTTGGTATTTAAATTATCTGCAAGGATATTGCGGTATACCTTGAATTTTTGAAGAAAAAATCCTTTTTACTCGTACACTCCATACATTTGTTTAGAAAAAAAATCACTACGCGTAAGTTATTGGGTCGATCAAACTCAAATTAATTTTTTATATTCAAAATAACGAGTTTAACCATATTACAACAAACAAGTGAAATAAAAAAAAAGTAAAAAAAATTTCGATTTAAAAAAAAAAAAAGTGCACCGCGTAGGAAAATTTTAACAATGTGGAAAAATCAAAAATAATTAGTTCTAAAATCATCTGTCAGGATATGACGGGAAATTCATTATTTTCGACGAAAACTCGATTTTTCCGATACGCGCCATACAAAGATTTTGAAAAAAAATTATAATTAATTATTTTTCCAACCAAATTAGCTAAGATTAATTTTGGGACATAATAAAACCCAACAAAAACTATTTCAATAAAAAAAAGTTCATATTTAAGACTTCGGTTTCTATTTCTATGGAGGCCGATTTTCAGCCCACCGTGCGCCGCCAAACACGCCGTCACCAACCACGGGCTCAAACGAGTACTCATACTCGACTGGGATGTCCACCATGGGAATGGGACGCAGAGTATTACTTATGAAGATAATAAGGTAAGATTTACAGCGACAAAGACAATGACATTAACATTTCTGAGACATCATAATTCATAAGTCATAAGTATTAACATCATACGCTAGTAACAACGGTAACAAGCTTTGATTGACAGCGACGCAAAGTATGAGTTTTATCAATATCGCAGACTTGATCCAACAAATGTACAAACTTTTTGAGAATTGCTCGTAAGACGGAATGTCAATTCCGTCAGTAAGGTGGAAGTACAATCAAGGGCAAAAATATGTATACACTTTTGCACCTTATTTTTACAGCGTAAGATAAAATTATGTATACATATTTATGCTCTTGACTGTACTAGTGCGCAACATGTCAACAGAGAATATTTATTTGAATCACGATATTTTGCTCATATATAAATCTACTTAAAGTATTTTCATATTTTTTGGGAGAGGAGTTTGTTAGTTTTGTTAAATAGTATTTATTTTATAGGGTGATAATATCAAAATTTCTCAAAATTACAAATTTTCTTAGTCAATTCCATTGTATAAGTAAGCGTCAGGTGCTTTTGCTGGCAGTCCCAATAGATGGCACTTCAGTACAAGTTTCAATGTCACATATTGGGACATTGGAAATATTAACACTCAGTCCTAATAAAGGTCAGCCTGTCTTAAAATTATGCAAATAAATTAGATATAAGCTGATTATTTCAAAGTTGGGATATGAAGCATTAAAGGTACTTGTACCTTTAAACATTAATCATCGTTTAAATGCCCTAATAGTTGATTTTATCTTATCGATGGCAACTCAAGCTACAATGACGAGTATTGGTACAGCGTCGGGTACTAATACTTCCACCTTATCAAGCCATTAACACAATTTACCATTGCCTGTACTATCCACTCACTTGCTTCATGTAGCTTTTGTTACATGTCATCACTCTTATTTTACATAGACATAGAGTCTATCGCAAATATCAAAGCAAGTGAGTGGCTATGTAAGATTCTTTACGAATAAATGTTTGATTACAGATCCTATACATGTCCATCCACCGCTACGACCACGGTTCTTTCTTCCCGCACTCCAAAGACGCGGATCACACTGCGGTGGGAGAAGGCCGCGGAGAGGGGTTCAACGTCAACGTGCCATGGAACAAGGTAGGTGTGACGTCACGACGTCTATACACGTCCATACACTATGGCAGCTAAAGACGCGGGCCACACCGCGGTGGGAGAAGGCCGAGGGGAGGGGTTCAACGTCAACGTGCCGTGGAACAAGGTATGTGTGACGTCACGACGTCTATACACGTCCATACACTATGGCAGCTAAACACGCGGACCACACCGCGGTGGGAGAAGGCCGAGGGGAGGGGTTCAACGTCAACGTGCCGTGGAACAAGGTATGTGTGACGTCACGACGTCTATACACGTCCATCCACTATGACCATGACTCCCGCACTCGAAGACTCGCGCTCACGGTCATTACAAATACAAATATTTATTTATAACACCAATGTTACAGGTCAACATAACTATAATAACAATAATAATTATATTTCATGTGCATGGTAACTCAAAAAAGTCACCCACACTGTACAATGTTAGGTCGAGAAGCCACTTGCGTAGTCTGACCTTAAATACTGCGGTGGAAGCTGCATATCTGACATGCTCAGGTAGTCTATTATATACCGACGGGCCCATCACGTAGACAGACCTTACTGATTTTGATAATACCAAACCTGTCCATCTAAGAAGTGGTCCCGATAAAAAGTAGCAGTGTATGATATGGTATCTTTTCGAACTGATCGGTTCTTTGTCAAAAGGATTACAAAAAAATAAGTCCTGTTTTAAAAAAACCGGCCATGTTAAAAATATACCATATCATTCGCTGCTGTTTTTTTTTCTTGAGCCGAAAGAGATAATTTTATCTGTCTGATTGTGAAACAGGCCGTTAGTTGTCTTATTTAGTAAACACAGCTGTCTTTATCTCGTCGCTTAGTACCCAGAATACACCCTTAATTGACCGTGAGACTAGATCGATTTGTGTAATGTTCAAAGCCCGGACAACGGGAGCAAAAATAAACTTTTCACTAGTGCTTTTAATGAAATATCGATTATTTTATCGACATACATATGATCAACTTTTGAACTTGAAATTTATAGATTATAGTTACTTATTATGTTTCCCTTGTAGTTCCACTTCTTTTTCAGCTATCAAATTATAAATGATTTTTAAAAAACTTTTTTAGCCAACACATTCTGATATTCATGTAAAAGTAAAGTAATCTTAACAAGTGCACTTTGAACTTTTGAACGATATTCAAGCTGGTTTTTAGGTTTTAATTTCGGTTTTGTAACTGTCCTATGGTACTAGGTATTAATGACATATGATTGTTTATCAATTTTAGATCGCTATGCCTCTCATTACGTACGGTTACATAAGCTACTATTGAATTATTGATGATTATTCATAAAATTTTGGTATGAATGTCGAATTGTCGATAGAATAGTCGATATTTAACTAAGCACTAGCGACAAGTTCATTTAGCTCCCGCCATCCGGGCTTTGGTAATGTTATCCCATGTTATTTAAACGTATTATGCTTCCAGCGAGGCATGGGCGACGTAGAATACATGGCAGCCTTCACACAAGTGGTACTCCCGATCGCGTACGAGTACAATCCGGAACTCGTGCTAGTATCGGCCGGCTTCGACGCTTGCGTTGGCGACCCGCTCGGAGGTAACATTTAGTTATTATTATTATTATATTTCAATTTATTTAAAATCAATTTTATGTTTTTTTTTATGCATGTTAGTTGTAAGATGTACCATCATTGTTGCGTACCACACCAGCAAGGCACCGCGGGGTGAGGTGCCAGCGGGGTCGGTCAAGTGATCACGTGACTTACCTATCAACCATCGCGGCCATAACTCGGCTCCACATAAAATATATTGTAAATTAATTACAGGCGCGGATCCAGGACTTCGTTGAGGGGGGGGCACTGCGATCCAGGACTTCGTTGAGGGGGGGGCACTGCCCTATGATATGAGAGTATTTTACACTTCAAACACCACCTAGCCATACATAAGTCCAGTGTGAGGGGGGGGCAAGTGCCCCCATTGCCCCCCCCCTGGATCCGCGCCTGATTAATTATAATAAACCAATAGAAACTACAAGGATTTCATATTCAGCATCCACAAACCAGGATAGCCCCTCAACAATCATCATCATCATCATCATATCAGCCGAAAGACGTCCACTGCTGAACATAGGCCTCCCCCAAAGATTGCCACAATGACCGGTCCTGCGCCACCCGCATCCAGCGGACTCCTGCGACCTTCCCCAGGTCATCAATATGTACCATGATTGTTTGAAAAAATAATTCCCGCCAAGTTTCTTACCTGTTCTTCTTGGGTTAGCGGTGTAGGGTTCGAACCGGAAGTAGTTTTAATACCTAGACGATTCAAAAGAGTTTGTTGCTATTCCAATTTGAATAAAGAATTATTTGACTTTGACTTTACCATCAGCCTATGATCTTGTCAACCTCCGTAGCCTAGTTGGTAGTGACCCTGCCTACGAAGCTGAAGGTTCCGGGTTCGAATCCCGGCGAGGGCATTATTTGTGTATTTATTTATCACAAATATTTGTTCCTTGGTCATGGCTGTCTATGTATTTAAGTATCTATATATTAAATATATCGTCGCCTGGTACCCAGTTACCCACATCATAAGCCTTAATTGAGTTTACCGTGGGACTTGGTGGATTTGTGTAAAGATGTCCAAAAATATTTATTTATTATTTACAAGCTTTCAGTATACAATATGCCCATGAGGAAAAGAATAAAATCAACAGCGGATTTTTGACCAAATTTGAAGTTAAAAATGTCATATGAAGTTTTCTGGATTCAGTTTATTTTAAGAGAAAATAAGATTTTTTCTTAAAACCGTTTTAGACCGTTACGCTATGATAAACACATTTTAGGAAACGTTTTTGTCACCATGTTGTCTTAGTCTTGTCACACTTCATAATTGACAGACATGAAATGAACAAAAAAATCTTTAATTACCTAGCAAATGTAAAAAAAACTTTAAAGTGGATTGCGATAGTTTCATTAATAAAATCCTTATTTTGTGTATGAAGGCATTCAAAACATCAAAAAATATATATTATATTATATATCTTAAGCAGGCAGGCAGTTATTACAACTGATAAAGCCTGTATCCGGTTTCCTTTATATAAATACTTTGATTTTGCAGATTTTACCAAAACTCATTTAACATTTTTGCTTATTTTAGTCTCAGGAATATGCTGTTAGAATTTTTCCCTTTCCTCATGGGCACATTGTATATTAAAAATCAAAAAATACAAATTAACCTTAACACTAACTAAAAGTAACAGTAACCCATCGTAACTAAACTAAAACTAAATAATCCCATTCCGACCCTCGTCCCTTCCAAACGTGCTAACAATGCTCGCAGCATTAGCGCGCTGTAGGCTTAGCACAGGATTAGTGCGACAATATGTCGCCGCGAGATAGACTATCCATCCCTGTTTTAGTCATATAGTTAGTAAAAGATGGAAAATATATCTCGAGAAACTGACATACCAATCATGTGCTAAGCGTACTGGACGACAAACGAAATTCTTTGGAATTTAGCTTTCAGTTAGTTTTTATGTTATGTTACTTATGTTAGAGAAATGGATGACCACCCTCGACCCAGGGTCACCCTGCTCTTCATTGTGTCACCATTTTTCTCTCCCCTGATAGGTACTTAAAAACTTCTTAGTAAATACAAGCCAGCACTGCCATTCGCGACACACGGAACACGCACCAAACACCAGTCTCTCTATCTGTCTTTCATCTCGGATCTCAGACTTTGCTTACCCTAATTACAATAAACATTTCCAGGCTGCAAAGTGACTCCCGAGTGCTACGGCCGCATGACGCAACTCCTCCGCGGCCTCGCCGCCGGCCGAATCGTGCTCGTTCTAGAAGGAGGCTACAACATCACAAGCATCTCCCACGCCATGACCCAGTGCACTAAAGCGTTGCTAGGAGACCCCCTCTCACACCACTACGAGAACACACCCATCCACCAATCAGCTGTCGAAACCATCAACGACGTTATAACAACCCATAAGAAGTATTGGAAGACTTTGAAGTTCCAGCTTGCGCTTCCAGCTGATAACATCCTAGACGACCCATTGCCCAGTCGAGGGTTAAATCTGAGCGAAGAATCTGAATCTTCATTTGAATCAACGAAACAGTGTATAGAAGCACTTGAGTGTCTAAATATAAACAAATTGGATGCTTCGAAAGAAAAATGCTCAGATGGTATACATTGTGGAAGCGATGATGAGAATGAAACGAAGGAAAAAGACTCTAAATCTAGTGTGCCTGAACCTCAACCCGGTTCTTCTAATCCTACAGTGCCTAAGCAAACTTTAGTGGACTATTTAGCGGATAACATGCAAGCTATAGTGGATGGTGAAATGTTCGCAGTGATTCCGTTACCGTGGTGCCCTCATATAGACACTTTGAGGGATCTTCCGGCCGATGTGAAGTTCGAACAGGGTTTGAAGTGCAGTGAGTGTGACGAGACCAACGAGGTGTGGGTGTGTCTGCACTGTTACATTGTGAGTATACTTATGATTGTAATGCATGCTTACTTGTCTGGGGATTGCGATTGGCTTTAAATTTAACCTGAAATATTCTGTAGCGATCAGCGAGCATTGGTGGTTTTTTTATTTACCTTAGAAAAAGTATAAAGGTGCATTCAGACCAAACGAGCATTCGCTATTCTAACCCCCTACTCTACGAAATTCGATCGTTACACAAAACGTGATGAAAATAGCTAATGCTTGTTTGGTCTGAATGCACCTTTACATGACTCTTAGAGAACTTGTTCTACCGTCACTATGAAATAGGGCACAATCAATGGACACTTGGGCACTAATGAAATTACATTCTCAAAACTGGTAACACATGAAATAAAATCTTTCAAACAACTCCCATGGACACTGCTCTACTGCGTTACCATATATAAATAATTACGGAATAATATTTTCTTAAAATTATAGACCAAAAAGATTGCCTTGTCTTCGAATTACTGATTAGTGTGATTAGTTTTCCTAATACTTAGTACCTATTTATTAGCCTAAGAGAAAAATTTTAGCTATTCTAAAAATTGATACCCAGACATATTTTTAGTCCCGTGGAATCAACAATTAGAATACGCAGCTACACACTGTATCGCCACTGAATATTTCTGTCTCTTAATCTTAATATATTCGTTTGGTGTATACATTTGCATGTTCGTGATTCGCCTCTCTTATAAAGGTGCGGTTAAACTAAAAGAGCATTCGCTGTTCTAGCGCCCGTTCTAAGAAATCAACCAATCACGTTTTGTGTACCGATCGAATTTCGTAGAGTGGGAGGTTAGAACAGCGAATGCTCTTTTAGTTTAACCGCACCTTTAGTATGTTAATACGATGTACACAGAAAATAAAGCATGAAGACAGATGTGTAATGTAATTAATGTATATAATACCTTTCCGCGATTCAGTTGTCGAGACAAACCTGATAGGCTTTTATGGCGCCTTGTATGTAAATTTATGTATAATTTTAATATGAATAAATAAAAAAAGTCAATATACATACCAAAAAATTTAAAATATAATTAAATTGATAAAGTCATAAAAACTAACTAATGATGGCGAATAGTTAATGTGCAACTGTGTACATTGCAGTGGTAATAAAAAAAAACATTCTGTTGATGGTAACTTAATTATGTGCTTGGTGATTGGTAACTTGTTTTCAAAATTCTACAACAACAATGCATGTATGACTAATTCCTCGCTAGGCATAAAAATATTTGTGATATTATGTGGGTATACCAATTGAGTATTTTATAGGGGAAAACTTTCACAACAAAAACTTGTATGGATATGTTACATCCTGTGTATATAATTAAATTGATTATAACTTATTAACTCATTCACAGGATGTAAAATATTTGAAAAAAAAAACATGTATTATTTGTTTTTGTACAATTCTTTTTTTTATTATCTTCCTATTGGTTATGGAATTATTTTTTTACATTTTGTATTTAATTTAGCGATGCGATATTTTTATTGTTTCCGTTGTTGCTGAAACTTGTTACCAATTTATTAAATTCTTTTAAGTTTCCATCATGTGTTGTCATTTATAATCATTCTCAGATATCGTAGCGTTTAATTAACCCCGTGCATCAGATTCATGATTTTAAACAATTAATCGTAAATTGAATGATCAAGTAGTATGTCTGTAGTACATTCGCCATCAGATATACCGGAGCGACCAGGGTACTCATAAATATCTAAGTCGTGTATGTCGCACCAATCATGTGGCTAAGCGTCATGGTTCACAATTTAGTCAACACCTAACTAAGCGTCAGTCCCTATTAACTTTTTTTATGTTCAAGTTTTGCTTGTATTGTAATTAAGGTGGACTTGAGTTGAGGAGCTTAGGACTAACAACTGCACGTTTAATATAAAAATTTCACCATAGTTGGGAACTTCTGGCATGTAGGTGGTTTTTATTGATTATATAATATAAATAAATAAATGTCGACATAGGCTCATTGTAAGCTAAATTACGGGTTGTGTTTGTTTATTTTATTTTCAGCCGACGTCACTCACCCCACCATCGGCACTAAACATTGTTTAGTGCCGATGGTGGGGTGAGTTAACCAATGAATAAAATGTCCTAACTACATGCACACACGATTGTTATTTGATTAAAACTGCCCAAGCGCATACCTACCTGTACCTGCTCGTCGTCATCAACAATTCAATTTGCTTAGAGAGTGCATTAGAATCGATATCTGAGGTAAACCAGTACGCGTTTGTATGACGGAACATTTAAGTTACTCCGTTCTTGAGGTCAAATTATGCTGGCTCGGCTGATCGCAAGATGCCATGTGCCATTTGTACAGCACTCTGTAAACAAAGAAGGAGTGCGCTTGCGTGAACGCACTCGAGTCAAACTACCCTCAGATCGGCGCGCAACTCAAAATACCCTCATTATTAGTACTGTATGCGATTATCAGTCTTGATAATGCTATCTCGTGGGATTTACCTGCAAGTTAAGCTTCACCTCCATTCCCCACCACGCGTAGGAAACTTGTTACGTACGTTATAACGCATTGAATTAGTTACCTTATGCGGGTTAATTAAAGTTGCAAACTCAAACACCCTTTCTAATCTGATTTGGCAGTTATGAGATGGTGGGGCAGTACGCAAAGTAAGCAAGTGATCATAGTGACCAAACATTCGTTAGATAATGGGATTTAAAAAAAAATCTATAACAAAAAGGATAATGAAAAATGGATTATTTTTGTTTTACCAAATATTTTTTTACGCCTTTACCCAACACATTTTGCAATATGGCTAATGATATAAAAAACACCCTGTATATCGTTGCCTGGTACCCACATCACAAGCCTTAATTGAGCTTACTGTGGGTCTAGGTCGATTTGTGTAAGATGTCCCAGATATTTATTTTATAATAAAACAAAAAAGTACATAAAAACAACCATGACAAAGAAACAAATAAACGTGATAGGATAAGATAAATCCACAAATAAATGTCCACGTCGGGATTCAAATCTGAAACCTCTTTTTTAGTACTTTATTCATTTGGAAATAGAACATTCCTGCAGACGCCGGGAAACCTAACTTAGCAAGCTGTGTAGATATGAATACTCGCTACGCTCGGCCGATAAGAGCTACAAAGCCTGGCCTACTACCGCGAAAATCGAAATTAGGAAATTTCGAGGATTTTTCTCTGTCACTCAAGGCGTAGAGGGGTTAGAGGTAGAGAGACAAATCCTCGAAATTTACGAATTTCGTTTTTCGCGGCAGGGCCGCTGCTAAGATCGGATTCCAGGCGAAACAAGTATAGTGCTTCTCTCAAACTTGCAATGAAAAAAATCGGAAGTCAATAAAACAGTACACAAACAAGAACCGTAAAAGTAGGTAATTGTTACCCGGTGACATGACATCGACATTAGTTCTGTTTTTTTTTACGGTAAAATGCCAACATGTTCTGTTACTTTTTAAAGCGGGTTACTCACGGTACTTTGCAGTTGCTAAGTAGTTATGAAATGCCATAAGCCAGGGCCAAATGTGCGTCATTGTTCGCAATAATAAGGATATGACTCCAAAATGTATTAAATAATTAATCATTTTCAAGAAATTACCTATTTGACACCGGTAGCTATGAAAACCTTTGTAATCATCTTAAAGCTTTGACATAAAAATTCCGAAAATTACTCGTTTAGTTATTCATTTTCATTTATTCAACTTTGTAGTCATGTCCAATATGTCCATATTATTGCGAACAAAGACGTACATTTGTCCGATCTCTGGCCATAACATATCAAGTTCAGTCATCGAACCAGCGGCATAGTACTTTCTGGTACAATTTGACGTATGTAACGTTAACATTTTATTGCAAGGTTGAGGAAAATTATTTTCATAAAATGAATTATTGTGAAGTATTCCATATGTTCATTCCATGATCGAAGATTGATAATAGGCAACAGCGTCATCATAGTGGACACATTACTGCGATCGCCAATCCGCTTGCCCAGCGTGGCGATTATGGGCATTTACCTCCAAATGCGTCTATACTCATAGTTTAATAGGAGAGGCATACGTCCAGCAGTGGACTGAGATAGGCTGATGATTGTGGTGATGATACTGATGATTATTGAATATGTTGATTTGTAACATTGGTGCTACACATATATGTTTTTTGGGAATTTGTAGCAACTAGACTACAGAGGCAGAATATAATTCATCATCAACATCAGCCTATGATAGTTCACTGCTGGACGTAGGCCTCTCCTATTAACTATGCGTATAAACGCATTAGGAGGTAAATACCCATAATCGCTACGCTGGGCAAGCGGATTGGCGATCGCAGTAACGTGTCCACTATGATGACACTGCTGCCCACATCAATCTTTTATCAAATAATGGTCAGTGACACTTCAATCCCTTAGTCGACTCTTACGACACCCGCAGGAGGAGTTGGGGTGGTGACAAAATGTATTCTTATTGCCGTCACCACACAGCAGAGAATATAATTAAAATAACAAAACTATTGTCTTCAGCGCGCATGCGGGCGAAGCATCAACGGGCACATGGAGACCCACTACGCGTCCTCCTCGCACCCGCTAGTGCTGTCCCTCTCCGACCTCTCCGTCTGGTGCTACGAGTGCGACGCGTACGTCGACCATCCCCGTCTCTTTCCCGCCAAGGACAACGCTCACGTGCATAAGTTTAATGAGCACATGCCTTATTGTTATAGAAGTGATACTTTACATATGGAGTGATTGTTAGAGACTTTCCTAGCCAGATAAATGATCAGAGTTTGTATTATCAAACCGGAATCAGAAAGGGGTTCGAAAGTACTGTTGACACAACAAATGACACAATATTTATCAAGAAAAGAGTTGTTTATAGATATCATCACGATCGCGAGTGATTAATTAATGTATTGTATCTCTGAACTTATACTACAAATATATTGGTTTAACTATGAATATATCCTAGATTGACTTACACACTGTTGTGTCAACAGTACTTTCAAATCCCGTTCTAATCGCGGTTTGATAAAATAGCCAATGAGGGTTTTTGATACTTTTTCTGCCACTATGGGGAGGTGAGATGGCAGCACTGAGCGGGACGTTTGGCGAACTGTCAAAATAAATACGCGCATTTAATTTTCAACATATTTATAGGCTTATTTATTCTGAAAACCATTACTTTAGGACTATTGTTTTCTAAAATAAATTAATACAATAGTTCCAAGTCAATTCCCATGAAATGAACAAAGTTAGAGTAATTATTTTTAATACCAGTGATTTTGAGCGCCTGTTTTACAGCTCAATCTTCAGTTCGACGATCGTGTATTAGTCGTAATCCGTTACAAGTAGAATTTCGATATTTTAGGTTCAAGTATCTATGAATAGTATGAATCTGACAGCTGTGTGGACCCGACACCTACTCTGGCGCCGTCTGGTGGCAGAAAAAATATCGAAAACCTTCATTTATCAATCGCTATCGCTCAGTAGTGTATCGTAGTTTTCTCTCTCTGTCACTCTTTCATATTAGTGCGAAAAAGACAGTTGCCTTTCCTCCATGATTCACGATTGAACTTTAGCGATTGGCTATGTACTCAGAATTTTTCAGCGCACGGTAAGCCGTTAGAGTACCATGGAGCCGATATTAACATAAAAACTATAGCCATATTAATTTTCATACTTACTCAAAAATTGATTTATAAAGTTGATTATTAATAAAATAAAAATTACGAGTTGAACGATATTTTTTTTTTTATAAAAAATACTGCGGCACTCCCAAAATAATATTAAAGGAACTAATTTATTGTAGTATTCATAGAATACGTAGATACAGATATAAAAAATGTGCTACTTTATCAATATTTTCCCAAGTTCTATATTAATCCAAAATCCTAACTAACTGAAACAAATCGTTCTACTCTCAGGTACCCACTTCAACAGAAGTTTGAATAATAAATTAGTAGAACATGCGCATAGTGTTGAATACCTTTTCCAATTTGTCTTAAAAATATCGGATTATTAGCAATTATTTAAAAACATTGATTAATCGATATACCTCGTAAACTTCAAATTATATTCATCTTTTGGAATTACACGACCGAATCAGTATGAGAATTAATTTGACCAAAAATGTTTATGTTAATATCGACTCCATGGTACTCTAACGTCTTACCGTGCAATGAAAAACCCTAACCCTGCTTATTATTATTATCAAGAAATATAATTATAATTTGCTATATTGTTATGTACAGTCAAGTGCAAAAATAAGTATCGAAAGAATCCGATCATAAATATGTTACGACGTTCTTATTACACAGAATTAGAGTGCACTGGGACATATTTTTGAACATTTTTGTAAACACCTTATTTTGTCTTTGACTGTACTACCGAAAACCCTGTCCAACGAATGTATCTTATGAAACCTCATAGTAGGTGACACAGCGCTTTCCAGTCACGCACACATACTACTAAGACATTTCATGTTATACAATGCGCACGTCACGCACTCTGTGTGACTCGGCCCAGGGATCTGATACCGGTATTTTCTCTATTCAAAATAACGGTTTTTTTTCGTTCTTCGGTATGTAAATTATTTGTTAACCCAGATAAGCCTGAAACCAAAAAATAGGACCCCCGGATTTTTTACGATAAAGTGATTAATTGTCAATAAAACACTACAATTGGACATAGTTTAGCGAAAAGGATCCAACCTCAAAAAATTGGCATTGAAAAGAATGACTTTTTGCTTTTGACAGTTTTATTGACACATTTTTGTGGGTTGAGTACCTAATTTAAAAATTACTTAAAATATTAAGAACTACATAAAGAGAACTACACATTTAAAAATATTAGGCTATTTCGAGGTTTTTCTAAAATACCGGTTCCGATCCCTGGCTCGGCCTGTAATGAATAATAAGGGTGAAGACACATTTATCAGCATGCGTACGCATTTCGGAAAGAAAATTGGCCGTTTAGTACGAAACGTTACACGTGCGGAAATGCGTACGCGTGCGGAAAGCTTGACGCGGTCCCATACTAAACAGTATAGACAAAATGCGTTCGCATGCTGATAAATGTGTCTTCACCCTAAATAGATATATCACCCACTATAGTGTTGCACGGCAAATAGACTACTTAAAATATTATATATTTTAATAGCTTAATTAGTTAATGAAGAAAACTTTACTAATTGACAACAATAACTACTTAAGAATAATACAAACTAAATCATAAAAAATAAATTAGTAAAAGTAATTTTAAACCTAAAAAAACCTTAAAGCTACTGATCTAAACCGCCCCGATTGGTTCACGACGCAAAGTTGCCCATCACGCTCGCAGCGTTTCCGCTCTGAATCGCCATGGACAGTCTCTGCTCCAGGAACAAACCGGAGCGAGAATCAAGGACCATTTCCTTTAATATTAGTTAATTACATATAAATCACTTAATAATACGTTAGTATAGAGGTAACCTAACGTTTTATACACGCACAAATACAGTGAAAGTATTTTAGGTATAAGAATATTTAACAGCGGCCTATACATAGTAATAAAATAATGAACTATAAAAAAGGGATTTGTAGGTCGCAATTAAATACCCATATAACTAAAATGCTTTTATTCACTGTGGGTAGTTTGTTGTACAAGTACGCAGTCGACAGAGACTGCAGTTTCGCTTCTTTCCAAATTTAAACCCGTTAATATTAAAGGATCTAATTTAAAAGCCGTACACTTCAAATAAAACATTTCATACAAGAATTGAAACTATCGTAAGATAAAATACCACTAAAATATTAAAAAAAACTTAAATGCACGATCTTATACACATATTTATTTATAGGGTGGGCCAATGATAATAGTACCTACACTACTACACAAGTGCGAAAAACAACTTGTGTCGATTTAACGACATTTTTGAGTACAGATGACCCTCCGAAGTTTTGGACCTGACGTAAAATGAGTCACTTCTCCCACTAGCGCCTAAAAAAGGCACAATCTGTTCTAAAAATGCATTTTAACAAAGGAGGTCGAGACTAAAGTGAATTTATCACTGGCCCACCCTATTCAATGCTCATCGGCTTGCTAAATTAGGAGACGATTATGAATCAGGTGGTAAAGAGAAGGACGAGGTATAATGTTGGATTCTAATAATACAATGAGTTTCTACATTCTGTAGATGCATGCTTCGTGAAAATGATTAATAAGCAGAGATCAGACAAATGTGCGTCATTGTTCGCAATAATATGGACACGACTCCAAATGTGATTAGATGAATAATTAACCTCGTAAGGCCCATTCTATTTTTAGGACAAGTGAAATAATAACCCATTGTCTATAAAAAGGCCATTAATTTTAATTTTTACATCTACAAAATAAAATTCGAATTTATTTGAAAAAGATTATACGTCACGGGACGTTATAAGTAAATTTTGTTGTCCTAAAAATAGGACGTTGGGCGTTACGCGGTTATACGAATAATTTCTTGAAAATTGATTTCGAGGATATAAGGTGACTATTTACAAAGATTTTCATAGTTACCAGTGTAAAATAGGTAATTAATTAAGTCCTGAAAACGATTAAATGATTACTTATTCAATCAACTTTGAGGTCATGTCCATATTATTGCGATAAATGGCGCACATTTGTCCGATCTCTATTAATAAGGCAAAAAATTGCCTTAAACCACTAAAGGTTAATACAAAATGTTATATATATTAGTATAAAACATATTTTTATATGTAGTTTTACATATTGTGCAAATGTTATTGTTGCAATATTGTAGTAATGATTAGTTTAACTTGAACTTTATTTATTTGCGGATAAGGTACTAAATACTTAATAGAGATCTACCGCACACATCGAACATTTTAGACGATATTGTATGCATTATGCGGAACCTTTCTTGTATCTATCTTACCTGTGACTGTTGCCATATACTAAAAAACCAAGAATTACAATTAAACAATGGCTAGTTAGCTAGCCATGGAAAGTGAAAATGAAAAGGCCAGCGAAAATCAGCGAGACATTCAAAATTTATATGGAAAGCCAGCTAGCTTCATGCATATATTTTTAACCCTTAAGCAGGCGGGTCAATCAAGTTTTTTGTCACTCATTGCCATGGTTACGATCACCCTTAAAAACACAGTTTAATAGCATTACATTTTATTACACTTTGATTTTTTTGACAGTTATTTTGGCCTTAGTATGGTGGGTCATCCACTAATCATGTTAATAAAGCGTGCAGTACTTTCTTCTAGCAAACTATACCACTTTTGTCCCCTGGATGGGATGATGAGACAAAATAACTACAAAAAAAATGTGATTGACCCCCTGGAGCCTATTTCTCGAAAGCTTGTAACTTGTAATACAATAAAATTTATCAAATATTTCGCCATCATACTAATTGATTAACAAATGTAATGGATAACTGAATTTAGTATTAGTTAACTTATTATTTATTCATGTTTTAGTGTATTTTTAGTTTTAATGAATTTACCCCGTAGCATAAATTTAGTATTTTATTTGTATGGCAGTTTTTGTGCCAAAATATCGGATTGCTCACCAATAAATCATTATGAAATGTATAACACAGTAATAAAATCATATCATGTTACATGTTGTTTTTTTTTAATAGTTTTATACATGTTAAATCCTATCAATTATAAAGCCTATAATTTTTTTAACTGTGTGATTTTGATTTTAGCCACTCACATGCTTTGCTTTTTGCGATAGACTATGTCTATGTAACATAAGAGTGATGACATGTAACAATAGCTACATGAAGCAAGTGAGTGGTTAGGGACGTGTAGCAAGACTGAAAAGGCTTCTAGGGAAAATCACCCTGTATAGCATTAATTACACTAAACTTGTAATGTACGTAAAAACGCACTTTTTTTTTCATTGTAGCACTCGTTTTAATAAAATTGCACGGCGAATGGGTTCGCAGACGGCTACAGCGGCCTTACCGCGAACTACAAAATCCGTAGATTTTAAGCATTTGTCTCTGACACTTATGACGCGCTCCGTGGTTTGACAGAGACATCCTTAAAATGTATTACGGAAACTAAAAAGGGTCCTAGATCCATGCAATTATGTTTTATTTAGGAAACAGGGGTCTGCGATCGCCTGTAATGTGACTACAGCAAGAATACTTACATTTGTCACCACCTTCCACTCTTCCCTGGGGTGTCGTAAGAGTCTACTAAGGTCACTAACTTTTACGTACGCTTAGTACGCTTAGTAACAAATCAATTTGACTTTGTGAAACAGCCGTTAAAGTTAAATTGTATTTGAACTGCTTGACGCTAACGCATACCATCATTAGTGATACTGATAATATTTTACTTACACCCGAGCATCTCCACTATCCCGAGACATAATTAGTAAAACGGGGTCAAAACCAATACCTAGGCACACTTAATAAATAAATATTTACGATATAATGAGGGTTTTTGATACTTTTTCTGCCGCTATGGGGAGGTGAGATGGCAGCACTGAGCCGACCCTTTAACGAACTGTCAAAATAAAAACGCGCATTTAATTTTCAACAAATTTATTAGGTTTATTTATTCTGAAAACCATTACTTTAGGCATATTGTTACCTAAAATAAATAAATAAAATAGTTCCAAGTCAATTCTCATGAAACTAACAAAGTTATAGTAATTATTTTTAATACCAGTGACTTTGAGCGCCTGTTTTAGAGTTCAATCTTCAGTTCGACGACCATGTATTAGTCGTAATCCATTACAAAATCAATTCTCTTCCAAATAAAATAGAATTTCAATATTTTAGGCCCAGGTGCCTATGAATAGTATGAATCTGACAGCTGTCGAGACCAGGTGCGTACGAAGCGCCGCCCTGGTGGTAGAAAAATTATCGAAAACCCTCATTAACAAAATAGCAGTTAATTTAGGGAGGTGTGAGGATAGTTAAGAATAAAACAAGCAATAATCTGGGTCGCGTTTTATAAAGTTACAATATACAATTTGGCCGTAAGGTGACGGCAGTAAGAATACATTTGTCACCACCCCAACTCCTCCTGCGGGTGTCGTAAAAGTCGACTAAGGGATTGAAGTGTCACTGACCATTATTAGATAAAAGAATGATGATGGGCAGCAGCGTCATCATAGTGGACACATTACTGCGATCGCCAATCCGCTTGCCCAGCGTGGCGATTATGGGCATTTACCTCCAAATGCGTCTATACGCATAGTTGATAGGAGAGGCCTACGTCCAGCAGTGGACTATCGTAGGCTGATGATGATGATGATGAAGAAAATAAAAAAACAGTAAAATGTAACTTTATAAAACGCGACCCAAGTGGCTTGAAAGCAACTTGAAAGTCGCAAACGGCAAGTTGCCAGGCGTGTAAATCCTACAAGTCCGTAGACTCCTTCGATTCAAACACAAACAAACGTCAAACTGAAATGTCAGTTCAATCAACGTGTCAAAATGGGGCTTGTTCGCGGTCGTAAATCCTGATTTTAAAACAAAAAATAAACAATAGTTCCACAATACTAATTCACACCGTTCAAGCAAAGAAGAATGTTTCTAAAAACCAAAATTTTCAAAGCTCTACCCTTCAAAAGCCCTGCGAAGTTACCGTTCACGTACTGGATACTAGTGTTTATTCGATTCGCCCTTACAGTCGCTCCCCAATTAGGATATTTACATCCTGATGAGTTCTTCCAGAATGTGGAGGTTATCGCAGGTAATACAATCGCTTAACAATCAATACAATACTTTTAATCCAATAATCTAGATTCCTTTAATTTTCACTGGGCCTTACTAACTACTAACATTGCCTCATCCATGTATCCTGTGTTAAAAAAATTGTTAAATGTTCTGGAGAACATTGTATTGTTTCATTGCATAATTTCTGACTTTCCGGAACAAGAAGAAAGATCTTGTAGCATTTCAATAAAACTTATTCACCTGTAATATAAATAATAATTAGAGTTTACCCTAATTTGGTTCCAAATCATAGTTATTTCAATTTTTTGATACCCTTATGAAATAATGTGATTTTCGAAAATGAGGCTGCTAACACAATATTTGGGTGATTCTTATTCTTACATTTTTTTCTGTGATATGTAAGAATCGAATATATCTTGTGGGAAAATATATAAAGTGTGTATTAATTCACGTAGTAAATTACCACTAATATCATGTCAGAGCATCATTTTTGCCATAAAGTTATTAGCCAGCTATAAAAAAAAATAGCTAACCCCAAAATGTCACGGACCGTGTTGTGTGAGATTGCCGAATTCGAAAACATAATATTTTTTTCTGGTGAATTGTCAAATTCTTACGCAAAACATTACAGCATTTATGCAAGGTTAATGTTTGATTTATAAGAGAATACTATAGAAATCTTAATAACCATTACTATTTATGATTTACATCAGAATAAAATGTGTGAGTACTTTTTGTGTCACGACCGTGTACGTTACTATAAACGTACGGATCTCTGTAAAAAAATGCCTTTAATATTGGCAACCCCTTTTATGTTTTTGTAGAACAGCAACATTGTGTTGTTGTCAAATTTGCAAATGACTGAACGTTGTGTGTGTCTCACGAAAAATTTCTCCGTATTTTTTTATAAAAAGGGACAACCTTAACACGTCAACGCCGTGTTTGGCTTTTAAACGTAAGTAACAATGTCACACTATTGTTTGAAACATAACATGTACCTCACACAGTGTAGTTCCTGATAATTAATTAAGATTTGTGAGATCATGGCTAGCTTTTAGGTTATATCGAACACGTCTCAAATTGTCACAACCACGATATGAAAAAAACGTCACGGCCATGGACTTATTGAGTACGTGGTTGTGACATATATAACATGTGGTCGTGACATTTCCGTTTCATTTAGATAATCTACGGATATAAACTGTTATTATAGATGATTTAGAATATTTAGTATACACTATTTATTGAGTATTTTTATTTTGTCCATTTTCCCATGGATTTGAAAAGTTTCTGGCCTGACATACAAGTCGTTTTGTGTTATATTTTTTATTTACTTTTCAACATAGTCTCCTCGTAACTCTTGTAAGGCTATACAATTGTCCCTACGATGCTCCCATGATTTTAACAAGGCCAAGTAGTAGTTGCCGTCTTGCTCTTCAAAATAGGCCCCTATTACCCCTTCGTTCTTGAAAATCTCTGTCCACCGAGTCAAGATTTCTATCTGGCATATTAGAAATGTTGTAGGTATTGTTTCAGGAAATCAGCAATCATAAAAAAACTTACCGATAAAATAGCGCCAATTTTGACATTTAACATCAGAAAAAAGTAAGGTTGTAGTACCAAGAAGGTTTTTTAAAAAGTTATTCTCCATTGTCAGACCAGAAACTTTTCAGACGACCCTTGTAAAAGGGATATCTATATAATTATTTACTGTTTTGAAGAAAAATACTAATAAATACTGTTAATGAAACCATTTCGTTGCTTTATTTTATTGCTTAATCATAATAAATTATGATATTACGAATTTAATAACATCAATTTAAACATTTATTGCAAAAAGTCATACATTGTCACAACCGTGTTTACATGGTTTATTTGCCTTTTTCAATGGTATCAAGCTTATCCAGATTCATCAAGAATATGCTTTTGGTATATTTTATTGATTAATCATAATAAATTATGATATTACGAATTTAATCACATCAATTTTAACATTTATTGCAAATATGTCACGTCCGTGTCATACATTGTCACAACCGTGTTTACATGCAATTTTTTTTGCCTTTTCCAATGGTATTAAGCTTGTCCACATTCATCAAAAATATGCTTTTGGTATATACTTTCGATATACATTGCGAAAAACAGTAAAGAAAAAAAACTTTTTTATTTTCTTTTGCTGAACTTTTTTTAAGAATCACCCATTTGCCATACATAAGTTTTGGTTAAATAGGCAATTTATATTTGTTTTTGTTGTTCCAGGCGATATATTCAACATCGATGTTGCAAAAACATGGGAGTTTAACCCAAAATTCCCTATCAGAAACATTTTTGTACCAAAATTGATCCTGGGCCCACCATTGCACTTCATATGTATAGCCAATCCGTATGCTAAATATTATCTCAGTACAGACTTAAGAACTCCATACTATTTGCTTGTCATTCCTCGAATATTTGTTTGTTTACTGTCATTTATCAATGATTATAGTTTATATAGAATATGTGTGTTATATGGTCAAAATGTTAGAAATAGAATGGTTATATTTGCTAGCTCGTACATTGTACTTGTTTATTGTTGTAGAAGCTTCTCAAACACTTTTGAAATGGCCTTTTTTTCTATATTGTTACTTTTAGTAGCTGAATCTATGTTGAAATCTGATAAAATAATATATCATGATGAGTTTTTAAGAGAAAAATATAAAAAAGCATCAACTCCAGTTGAGAAAGTTAAACTATTTAAGCTTAAATCACATTTACCGGAGCATTCATTGAACCATGTTGTTGCTCTCGCTACTCTGGTAGTGGTAGGAATATTCAACCGTCCAACATTTGTTGGTTTTGCGTTTCCGCCTATATTCTTCTGGCTGCACCGTGGGTTGGGGTCTAAAGTGGTTGGTTTTAAAGATTTTCATGTCCGTATATTCATGTTTATGCTGTGTGGTATACCAATTGCATTGTTCCTAATACTGGTGGACTCTGGGTACTATGGTTACTTGACGATGGCTGACGTGGAGACGATGAATTGGTCGTGGGAGAACTGGGTGGTGACGCCGCTGAACTTCCTGCGGTACAACCTGGACATGAAGAACCTGACGCAGCACGGGCTGCACCCTCGGTGGCTGCATCTGGCCGTCAACGTGCCGCTGCTGTTCAGCGTGCTGGCGGGGATGGCCTTTATCACACTCTCTACAAACACATACAGGTGAGACACATGTAACAAATGAGTTTTCTAACTATTTTAAAGTCATGACTTTTTGGTACAGACATGCTTTGCTGACCTACAAGATTTCTATCCAAAGTACATAAGATTTTTTTACCGTTTTCTTGGCAACACCGTATTTGATTCGTATATGATTTTATTAATTAAAAATATTGACATAATGTAGAAGCGAGGTTAGATACATACTACTTAATATGGTTTTATTAATTTGATTTTGTTAATGGCATAATGTATCATTACGAATATCTATTGAAATCTAAAAACAATTTTGTTTACACCCATAAGAGAATTTGAATCTGTTAAAATCATACCAGGGAATGCAGAAATTAAACACGACAATGGCAACTATTTTAAAACAATGGAATTGTTTCTGCAGTTCACACAATTATGTCTAGCGCAGGTTACATTAGTTAACATTACATACAATGGCCGATTGAATACCTGGCTTAGTAAACCACTATACCTATTTGTAATTTATTTATACACGATTAACTAAATACCCCAGGGTGCTGTTGAGTCAAAGGCAAAATAAGGTGTATATAAAAATGTCAGAACATTAATACGCGATCATACGCTTTCAGGTTCATCCGAGGCCACTACAGGAAACTTCCCAGGATCCAAAGCATCACCGGCCTGATGCTGTTCTCTCTCGTCGTCCCTGTCGCCCTGCTCTCTCTCTTCCCCCACCAAGAGGCCCGGTTCATCATCCCCGCGCTTATACCCCTCGTCTACCTCTACGGCAATCGGTTACACCCTAACGAATCCGACCACCCACATCACAGGAAACTTAAAAAAACACTCCTCTACATTTGGTTCACTTTAAACGCGTCGCTCACACTCTTCTACGGTTTTATACACCAGGGCGGCATATATTCCTTCGCTAATACGTTGCATAGAGAAATCAAAGGAACTTATGGTACTCACACTTATGTTATAAGCACGCATAGCTACAGTATACCCTCGTATTTGTTGCAATTAGAAAGTACGACGAAAGTGTATAAAGATAGACACACGGGCCATAAATACAGACTCACTCCCTCCACCTTTTTATACAAATATGGCTCTATGCCTATGGATGAACTTTTTACAAAAGTAGACGATGTTCTTACGAACGCTGAAATGCTTTTACACGAATATAAGAAGCCATATAGATTCTACGTGGCCACGCCGTGTTCTTTAGCGCTAGAAGTTGAAGACGCAGCTAAGAAATACTATTATTTTAAGTTAATAGACGACTTCAGATACTATCCTCATTTTTGTACGGAAGCGGTACCAACGTTTCCGACCCGCCACGACCAATTCTGCGTTGAAAGAAATCTCTTGAAGAATGAATCTCGTGCTGTAGATCTGAATCTGTTCCAGCGAATCTCTTGTTATTTTAAAAAGTTTTGCCTTAAGATTTATAGAGTTAAACCAGTTAATAAATATGATAAGGTTGACAAATAAGTAAATATAATTATTTATCTATTGTAATTTGAGATTACTAATACATCACATTTACAGACTATTGTACAGCTAGTACAGTCAAGAGCAAAAGTAAGTGATCATTCTTGTTCGATTATAGACCTTATCCCATTGTGATAAGGCACAAGGTGATCACTTACTTTTGCTCTTGACTGTACGTTTATACCAAAAATATGGTATTTGTTTTGGTTGATTTATACTGTATGTTCCGTTACGTTTTTAGCGTTAGCGCCCAAAAGGGATACACTGTGTCGATGATGCACCCACCTAAACTTTGATCGTTTAGTTCGATATGGCGACATAGCCAACTTGGTTATACAACAGTGGAATTAGGCCTAAGGACTTGTTTGATTAAACATTCACGTAAAGGTGTCTTTCAGTTAAAAAAATATTCTTGGACAAAAAAAATGTCTTTCGAAAACATTTTGCTGGTGAAATTCTATCTAACCAATCGAAAGGAATAATCAGATTACTTACTGTCCAACTCTGTATAAAACATATATTGTTCAGTCGAGGAAATTGAATGTTTAGCACTTTGCGTTTCAAGTTAATTTAGTTGTGTTGCATGTACTAAGAGCTATAAACTACCAAACATTCAATTTCCTAGACCGTACCTAAGAAATCTTTTTTGACAAATTATTTGTTTGAGTTGTTAATGTTCCTTTATGAATCTATTATTTTACCTAAGCTTTAATTACTTAATTCCAAAAATGCTCAATCATGAATCTCTTATTTTAGGAATTTGTTCATATAGTTATGCCATAAAAAACGATCACAAAATGTTGTAAACTTTATGAATATCCAGGTTAACTCTGTGCAACTGGTTAAGTTATTTAGTACAAATATTTAACCCTCTAATGCATAAGACAGGCAAAAATGCATTTCAAATTTGAACCCTAACAGCAGTCAATAGAGTCCAAAACCAATGAAACCATATTTGGCTTCATATGCATTAGAGGGTTAAAGAACTCAACATAGTTATAATTGTAAAAATAATCATAACATAATTAATTTTGTCTTCATATATGTACAGTACATAGATTATTTTTAACTATATTTATGTACAGCACTGTTTAGATTTCACTGTGTGAGAGCAATGAACTGCTTTGCTATGAAATAAACGCTGATTGCAAGGATTAATTAAGTTTAATTTAATTAACAATACTTAAAAAATAGGTATTCTGCTCCCCCTACCTGCCCCTGAAGTTAAAGAGCGGTCAGCGCCATCTAGTTGATTTAGTGGAGCTGTTTTTTGCCCAACTTATGAACATCGTGATATTTAAATATGCAAAAGGATCCAGAAAATTATTATCGAACTAATGATTGATGTTGAAAAGAGACTTCCACTTCCATTTTTATAAGTTACAAGCTTTTGGGAAATGGGCCTCAGGGGCCGATTAATCGGTAACTTGTAATACAAGCGGTCCTTATCAAATTAGTAATTAATAGTGTTAAAAGTGACTTCCATTTGTATTACTAGTTGCAAGCTTTTGAGAAACGGGCCCCAGGGCGGTTACCATAACGTACTAATGCGGTTCAGTTTAGGTTCAGGGAAAGGGACAGTGATGTAAGAGTCGTATAGCCTTGTTCCTTTCTCTCGACCTAAACTGAACCGCTTTAGTATGTCATGATAACCCCCTGGCCACGTAGCCAAGATGCCAATCGCTTACGCTCAGTAGTGTATCGTAGTTTTCTCTCTGTCACTCTTTTTAATTAGTGCAACAAAGACAGTTAGTTGCCTTTCACTCACAATTCACGATTGAGCGTTAGCGATTGGCATCTTGGCTACGCACCCTGGGTCGCGTTTTATAAAGTTACAATTTACAATTTCGCTGTTTGCCTCTCTAACGCACGCACAAATTGGCTAGAAAGAGAGGCAAACGACCCAGGGTCGCGTTTTATAAAGTTACAATTTCGCGTGTGTGTCTACGTTGTGTAGTTTTTCCTTGTGGTTGTGGACAGGCGAAAGCACTAAGCCATAAAGCCTCAATCCGTTTAAGTATTTGAAAAACTCCTCTCGTCAGCTGTGCTTGACAGCTGTTGATAATGTCAAAATTGTCAAAAGTCAATGTCATTTCATTCAGCTGCATTGCATGTAGGTATGAAGTTTAGTTTACTCCACAATCTCCACATTAAATGGAATCAAAATAATAAGCTTTTATAAAACAAGATATATAATGTATTCACAAAAAGATATAGTTAAAGATGCTATCTTTAAATCCCTGAAAGTAATACGCATGTATGACTGGCTTCTCGATCTGTACGTATTGGTAAGTAGAACGACTTTAAACGAGCTTAGCGTGACGTGTTAAGTTAGTCATTTCTTTAAATTTAACTTACAGGACTTCTTTGTGGATGACCACTGGTCAAAATTGCCATTATCATGGCAAGAATGCTTCGAGAACGTATCTCCTCAGGATCTCGGGAACATTCTGTCTGGGTTCCCAGCAAATCATGTTCTGCCTTTATCATTCTTATCTCTAGTAAAATCTGTCGAAGTTTTTAGTCTACCTCGGAGAAGTAAGCTAGACAAAAGTAAAAATATCACTGATGATATTGTGGATACCTGTAGTGGCCACCCTAAGTTAAAGAATCTGTTTCTAAAGCATGTGAAATTAAAAAAGAGACATGAAATCAGTCTGATGGCTGATGTGGTAAAGTCAGTGGCCTTAGAAACTAAATGTGATGCAGTTATAGACTTTGGATCTGGTTTGGGGCATCTGGTGAGAGTTCTGGCGTACAGAAATAACCTTTATGCAGCTGGAATAGAGTGCCAGACACAGTTAGTGGAGGAAGCTAGGTCGGTACTGATGCACTTGGTATGTATTGGAATTATAATTCATTTTTTAATGTCTTAACACGTCTGACTATTGAGATTGTACAGTTGGCGTCAAAGATATCATTACGTTTTAGGTGGCAAAAATATATTCACACAACCTTAATGTCGAGGCAATAAAGTCATGTAAATATATTTTTGGCACCTAAACCATAACAATATCTTTGATGTTGATTGTACAATGAAAGACACTTAACTATTTGATTAGTTATTTTGAAAAGATTTTGAAAGATTAACAGAACCTTGATGCTTATGATGCTTAAAATATAATGATTAAAAATTTATGTTTCTTCCAATCATGTTGAATAATTTTATAAATTTATTTTATAGAAAACTTGACCTAGAATTGGAGTATACAGCCAGTAAACACTTGTCAGAAAGCAGTATGACAACACTCCGCAGGCCAATCCATCTGAATATGACTCTATCTTCTAATTGTCAACTAAAAGAACTCAAATTACCAGAAACCATAAAAAGCTATGGTTTGGTAGGTCTTCACCCATGTGGAGACTTAGGTCCTCTACTTATTAAACACTTTATAAACTGCAAACAAGTTAAATACATTTGTATTGTTGGTTGCTGCTTTATGAAGTTAACATGTGAAGGAAAAGAGAGTGGGTATCCTCTTAGTGAATATGTGAGAGGACTGGACAGCAACTTGTCTTATGTCAGTAGAGAAATTGCTTGCCATGCTATAGAAATATACTTGGAAAGATTGAGGAAAAACAATTATGATGACTTAAAGGTAAATAAAATAACTAATTTTAACCTTTTGACCATTATGTCACTTTGATTACCAAATTAAAAAATAAAGAGATTGATTTATTTGTTTTAATTTGGTAAATATTATTGTGTTTCCTGTATTTTATTCAGTCAAATATCAGATTATGTCCTATATACCTAATAGCAATAATGATTGTGTCAGTGCACATGGAAAGGAAACTTGTCATGGTGTTTAAAATGGACTTTATTAAAGAACACATAAGGTCTATTTTTCAGTTTACGACAAACGGCACTTAATCGCGTAAACTTATGTTCAATTTTACCCTGACGTTTTGGGCACGATGTTAAACCATTTGTCGTTAAAATATGAGTGATGATAAATGAAAGTTGAAATCAATATAAAACAATTAAGGTGCATTATACATGTTAGGAAATATTATAAAAGCTTGTTTACAGGTGCACGCCTATCGAGCAGCGCTGGAAAGGATTCTATTGGAACACGATCCGAAACTTAAGCATGCGCCCGTCCGGAATATCAAGCATTGCAACACCATGACATTTCAGCAGTGAGTACTTAACCTACAAGGAGTAGTCCTTCTAGATTATCTTGAGTACATCACATACAAGTAGTTGTATGTAGGTGTACTCAAGATAACTATATAGGTAGTTAATCTAATAATCTTAGTCTCTATTTTTATTTATTTATAAAGTTTACAATCAACACTTACAGTAATATACCAGGCATGATGCAAAATTAAGTACAATAGATAAAAAATGAAAATAAAATTCATCCAGCCGTTTTCTCTTGATGCTCAGTCCAATAAACAGACAAAAATTCTAAAATGAATAGATGTGATCTATTATCGATTTTAAGACATGATCAATATTTTTTTGTAAATTTCTTTCATGTATAGACTGTAGACCTGAAGAGGGTCTTTAATATATGTATACATTAATTGCGTCTTTGTTCCCCAAGGTACAGCACGCTAGCGCTCGACCGTCTCAACATACCCGTGGTGGACGTAGCTCGGGGAGAAGCGGATTTGCTGCGATGGCGGCGCGTGGTCGCGCTGTACACGCTGCGGCTCGCGTTGGCGCCGCTCGTAGAAACCGTAGTGCTGTTGGATCGAGTGATGTGCTTGCTCGAACACGGTACGAAAATGGAATTCAACATTTTAGGTCATCTATGAAATTGGCGTTTTGTATCAAGAATTTTGTGAAAAGTCAAAGTCAAAATAATTGTACCAAATGTTGTCCAGTATAATATTAGACACTTCTAAGAGTTTTAAGGCGTGTTTTGTATGTCTATATTCTATAAAACACTATACAAACAACTGACACATTAATACCTATTCCAAACCAAACATATGAACAGGCAGCATGTGGCAAAAGTTGTTTTCAAAGCTTATTATTGAACATTACTTAGGAAAAAAAATATTAGTGTGAAAAACCTCTGTTACATAGTGCACTGTTGAAAGCAAAAAATATGTCTAAGTTACTCTTTACATAATAAAATTGGAGATCAACTAAAGTCTATGATAAAAAAACGCCAATAAAAACCGACCAAGTGCGAGTCGGACTCGCGCGCGAAGCGTTCCGATTATTTATTTTTTATTTTTATTAAAACATAAGTTTACACGACATTACAGTTAAAAACCAATGCGTCATGCAACTAAAAATAAACAATTTGAAAAAACATTCACATTATAAAACAACAAAAGTTAACTAGATTTAGGTGACGCAACAGCGTGGCTCCGTTGAGTCATCTGAACTGGCGTAGGGTTCGGCAGGTTGCCCCGGAACCGCCGAAACACGACACCCTTCGGCCAGAAGTCCGGACTCGCGATGGTATCCTGCAGTGGGCGCGGCACGCGCACCACGAACGAGCTGAAGTGCACGTAGTGGCGCGACTGCAGCTGCTGCTCCCTCAGCGAGTAGCCAGTCTTCCGGCGAACGTATTCTATCACGTCTTCAGGCACAGCGGAGTAGTGAAGGCGCGACACATAGAGCGCCTTACTCGGTGTAGCAACTGGAAGACCAGAATTAACCGGCTCGGCGGTGCCACATTGCGTCTTGCGAGGCGCCCTGCGCACTCGACCCTTCCTCTGCACCAGCGTGAAGCCCTCCTTATCCACACATGCGCGGGAGGACTTTTCCCTATAGGGAGCTCGTACATCACCCGGTTTAGAGGGCGAGTTGACCCGGACAGCTGCGACTTGCTGCCCGGAAACGACGGC